>CAODLS010845974.1:0-37630 GCA_948243855.1 Flueggea neowawraea
GGAATACATGAGTAGGATTCCATATGCATCCGCTATTGGATCCATCATGTATGCCATGTTATGTACTCGATTAGATGTCGCACATGCACTAAGTGTAACTAGCAGGTTCCAATAGGATCCAGGTGAAAACCATTGGACTGCTATTAAAGGGACTCTAAAGTACTTGCGAAGGACTAAAGATCTCTTCTTAGTGTACGGTGGTCAGGAAGAGCTCATTGTAAATGGTTACGCTGATGCTGCTTTCCAAACCAATGCCGAAAACTCAAGATCACAATCAAGATACGTGTTTTTTTTGAATGGAGGTGTTGTAAGCTGGAAGAGCTCAAAGCAAGACACCGTCGCCGATTCTACTACAGAGTCTGAGTACATTACAGCTTCGGAAGCTGCAAATGAGGCTGTTTGGATTAGGAAGTTCATCACTGGTCTAGGGGTTGTCCCAAGCGTCCTAGATCCCATTGAGCTATTTTGTGACAACAACGGGGCTATCGCACAGGCCAAGGAGCCCCGGTCACACCAGAAATCCAAACACATACTCAGGAAGTTCCATCTCATTCAAGAGATCATCGATAGAGGAGATGTGAAGATATGCAAAGTAAAAGGTGAAGACAATGTAGCAGATCCTCTGACCAAACAGTTACCTAGAGATAGGCAATGTAGCGACTCTCTGACATCCAGATACTTAGTGAGGGGTTACGGTTCCATCATCAAATAGTAGGTGTCCTTTTGTTCAGGCCTTGATTTATGTATTTTGGTTAGAGGTTCTACACCGGATATATGTGAGTTATGGTTGTATTTGGGTGTTTTGATAACCGAATTTATTTAAAAATTTATTTTTATTTTTAAAATTATAAAAATGAATGTTTCGTTTATTAATTATTTAATAAAAGGTTTGGGTAGTAATATTTCTAAATCTCTGAGACCTGTGCGAGATGGACCAGACTCTCTTATACGGTTCGTCTCGTACACCGGTCATGATTCGGAATTGGATCGTGATAGCCATGAATTTTGCCTAAATTTTAATTATAAAAATATGCAACCCGAAAATTTTTCTCCACCGTGTACAGTCAACTAAGACTAAAACAAATCTTTTTTTTTTAACTGAGAGTAAACCAGATCATAAAGAGGCTTTTTTTTCACTTGGAATTTCATACAGAGCCAAACATCAGATAAAAGTGCGGCTGCCGTAAACACAAACTCGTCTTCTCTCTCCATTTTTTTCGATTACCGAACAAAAAAATCCAATTAACCAAAAATCAAACCTCAAAAAAGAAATCAACCGCCAATTAATGGAAAAAATGAATACAAATTATGAATAATAATAGTAAAGATTTTTTTTGGGTTTTAGAAGAGTTCTTCAACCAATCAAAGACAAAATAGAAGCCCTTTTTTCTACAAAATTTTCACGAAATTCATACTTGGGAAATTTTAAAAAATAGTAGATACATCTTTTAACAATAAAATAGTCAAAATATGTAAAAATATTAGAGGCAAACTTTCCATTAGCTCAAATACCAGAATCTCTGGATACTTCCGTAATTTTCGGATGTAGATCATCAAAAAAGATCAAAATTAGACGTGGTCATTCCTGAATCGAACCGATGGTTCGGCCCAGAAATGGGATCGGAATCAGCCAAACCGCCACCCTATGGTCTGGTTTAGGTTCAAGAATGTTTAAAACTGTCGAACCGTCAGTTAACCGGTGGTTCGACCAACCCAACTTGCTCATTCCAAAAACAAACCATTGCCAACGGTGCAATTTTGGACCATTGGTAAAGGTCCATTTGGTCAAAAATTAAATACAACAATATTTTTAAAAAATAAAAAAATTTAGTTTGAACCTGACTGAACCGGCCCAAACAGCAGACTAAACCACTACAAACTGAAATTGAAAACGAACTGCCCAGAACCGCCCCTATGCGGTTTGGTTTCACTTTAGAGGGTTCATTGAACCGGAACCGCCGATTCATGAACCGTGGTCACCTCTAATCAAAATTGTAAGCATATAATCAGTGACGAAGCCATGATTTTCGAAAAGCAGGTACTGAGCTTGAACCACATTTTATCAAGCACTTTCTTTACACTAACAACAACCCCTAATAAAAATAACCAAAATTCCAAACAATAAGCCACCAATCAGATTCATTGATAGGCAATTTCAAGCTTTTAAAGGAATTTCTAATTTAAGTAATAAATTGACAACGAAAGAAAACTCAACCTACAAATGTAACAATCTCTAACCCTAAATCAACAAAAAACCTAAAATTATTGTTAAAAACTAAAAATGTCGACTTACCAAGAATCGAAGGCTTGAAGCAAAGCAAGTAGGCTACGGTCTGGTGTGTGGACGGTACGCAAAGCAGAGTCGCAGAGGTTGAAGGATTTGGAAGTTGTAACTGAAGTGCGACAAGATTAGCGGATTTGTTATTGAACCTCGCTGGACAGAGGAGAGAGGATTGTCGGTGAGAGGGGAGGCAATGGAGGAAGAAGGAAGAGTGAAAAAGAGCGGCCGAAGGAATAGAGAGATTTGGCGAGCGAGATGGTAGAGGCTGGAGGGAGAAGCAGAAGGGAGAGAGAAAGACTGGTGTGTTAGTTTTTTTAAGTGTAGGCCAAAATGGCATCGTTTTGTCCTACTTATTTTTTTTAAAACCACATGGTGTGGTCTTAAAAAAAAACTCTCGACAAAACATGGGTCTTATTCTACATTTTTGGGCTGTCTCAATAATTAGGGGCACCTGAGGTGAAACTTCGGTGAAAGCAGGCATTCGAGCACTTACTTGTCCTCGTATAGCTCTGCTCCTGCATGTGATAGTTATTATGGAGCTTTACCTTAAAAGTAAAAATAAAACATTTTAAAAAATAAGGCAATCACAATATAAAAAACTTTACGTACATTTTCATTGATTCCCATTGAAATATTGTGAGTAGCACCGTCAGTTTAAACTAGAGGTAAATGATCAGAAACCTAAGTCAAAGATGTCAAAAAACAAAAGAAAGTAAAAAACAAACAAAACAAGTAACATTAATAGGGAAGAAAAAAAACTTACAGACAACATAAAAAAAGCCTAAAAACTGTCAAAAATGTACTTGAAAGCAAAAAATAGCTTCAATTATGTCATTGAGAATCAAGTATTACAGACATAAAAAAATGTAAACAAAATAAAAAAAATTGTGGCACCTTTTTGTCACCATTTTGCAAGTCAATAATAATAACACAATCTTGATTGAAAACATCTTCAGCCTTTTACAACAGTAAAAGAAAAAAATTGAGCCCCACAATAGTCTATAAATACCATCTGACATACATTCACATATTCCTTCTCTGCAGCAACAACTTGGAATTTGGTGTGTTATATATATATATATATAAACAGGAAATTAAAAAAAAAGAAATTCAACAAATATAATCATCTATTTCATTAAGAATATTGTGCCATTAGCGGCTTTAGGAGTTTGATCCAAAAGTTGTGAAAGCTATAAATAAACGATCAAATCAAATGAAAATTAGAAAATGAAATAATTAAAATTGAATATGTGGAAGAAACCAGAAATCAACAAAAGATAAACCAAAAAATTTCTGAAAGAACCTTCAAATGAAAAAGAAAACTAAAAATAATAAAACAATTAAATGAAATAAAAGGAAAACAACTAAGATAAAAAAAAGAATAGAAAATGAAAATAAGCAAAAAGTCAATAAAGTACCTTAATTTTATGGAAAGAATGTCTATTGAGACTTGACAGTTATATTGATTATGTAAAAATGAAAACGGAGAACATTATTGATCAATTATTTGTAATTATAGTTTATCGTAATTTGTCAATTTTGATAAATATTAGCATAACCTGTATAGATTATAAATGAAGTCTTCAAATATTTTATATAAATTATATAGTATTTTAATTAATTTATAGGCTATTGATGGAAAAAAAATAATTTATTTATTATTTTATCGTTGTATCAAGTATAGTCAAATGGAATTCGAATTAGACATTTTTATTTTGAAATTAAAGATTCACAACATTATTCAGAATTAGCTGCTAAAGCGACAAAATTATAGGACGGGGAGTAGAAGCCCAAACATTTATATCTATATAAATATAATAAAATTGAATAATTAGACTTAACTACAATTACGATAGCTATTTTTTTTAATTTTCTCATTTTTTTATTTTCAAAAATATTTTAATCATCTTAATTAATTCCTAATTTTAGCACTTTTATTACACACCACACAATTTTCACGCACAATGCACGTGTTTTTTTTCCTAAAATTATTTATTGATATTATAACAAATTAAAAAATCATAAAAATTAGAGGTAAGTGAAATAGATTATTAAAAAATTGAAATAAAATATTTTATAATAAAACTAAATAATAATGTAAGGTTGATCTTGTATAAAAGAAATATATTAAAATTGAAGTTACAATTTTATCATGACATTTTATAAAGCTAACTGTTCCCTTAATTTTCTTGATGAAAGCTTGAGAGGACAATGCCACCATTTGGATTGAGATTGCTTAAGCGTGCCAAAGAGTTTATGATTATTCTAAACTTAAAATTACCAGCAATTGAATAAGCTTTGCACTCAATGCATCTAACTTTGTAGCAAACAATTGGGAACGATTAAAGAGACATAGATCATTCACAATGGGTTCATTGCTTCTTTAGCCATAATAGCAAGATAAGACAATGATAAAACAAATACAATAAAAACTGGGATTGTTTAGCAACTAAGGACATAAAAGTTGAATGAATAAACATTGAGGAGGCTAGAGGAACTAAAAGCGATAAGAAATCAATGAAAACAAAGTATGAGACTCATGTTATATTGAGGTTGATTTGAGTGATGAGTTGAAGGTCCTTTGCTCTGTGTTGCGTTCGTCTTTTTATATTGCTTCAGTATGAATTCATCAACCTTAAGAATGCGTCCTTGATCTATCTTTCAATCCTGATTCCAATAATCTCTCCATAGTTTGCTCTGTTGTCTTTCAAGTGACTTGATCTTGGTTCCGTGTTTTCAATATTAATTTGCTAACTTTCTGGGAATTTAGTTTTCCTTCCTCCTGGAGCATTTTACTTTCCCTGCCCGTCCTTAATTTACGGTGATTAGGTGCACTTGCCCTATATACTTCATCTTGTTCCCCAAGAGATCCACCCATGATGATTCTTTCCTTATCACTTTGCTGGGATTGTTCCTCTAGATGTTTATTTATTTCATTAATGGGCCATGCCCTTGGCCTTGCTCGTCCAGTTATATGAGCCAATGGTACAATTCGGTCCGGCCTATCAGGTTTGGCTCGAACTATAGCGTAAACAATTTCCCCTGCAAGTGCAATGGTTATAATAGCCTCACACGTGGATAATCCCTTGTTTCCCACCTATATGGCTTTTATTGCCTTCGAGAGGAAAGACTACCTATTTTGGCTTAATGAGTACACCAAGTTCCTTATTGAGCATAATTGGAAGACTACTCAATTTATTGCCAACCATCTTCAAAGATTCAAACCTAATGAATTAAATCTCCATTTGCCTTGTAAACTGCTACATCATACTCGGAACTTCTCGCTTCAAACCTACATCTCTGCTTAAGTACAATGACAACAAGAAGGATGAATAAATAGTGCTAACCTTTCTAAAATAGAACCTACTCCAAATTCTTTGAAATCGTCTAGCCATATCACGTCACTGGTGTTGGTACCAAGAGTGGCACTCCAAAAGGGGGTGGATTAGAGTTTTAGAGAGTTTGAAAACTTTTTTGAAATCATTTTGCAAAGTAAGACAAATAACAAAGTTCTTTTCAATAAAAAAACAAAGTCAAATGTAGAAGTAATCAAATATCAAATATCCAATTCACAAACAATATAAAGAAAATGTAAATCAAATTAAAAAGAGTAGGGAAAGAGAAAAAAATTCGGATTTATAGTGATTAGGTCCTCTTTGACCAACATTCACTCCTTGAGATACACTCAAGAATTTCAATCCATTATCTTCTCTCTTCTGGAGGGAGGGGAACCGTTTATAACTTCTCTTGTTTTCAAGGATCACAAGGAAACCTTTACAACCTCTAGTTTTTGTAGGAAACAAACTAGAAAACTTACACTCTCTTGTTTTTCCAAGGAAACAAAGACAAGGAAAACCTCAAACCCCTATTTCCAAAGGCTCAATAAGAAAATCTATTCAACTCTCAATCCAATACTTTGATTGTTACAAATTTTGTTACCAAAATACACACTTAAAGCTCAACCTAAACCAAATGTGATTGCAAGTAAAATAACTCAAATGGGTAGAAATGTAGAGAAAGAGATCTAGAGAGAAATTAAGATAAAAACATTTGCCCAATGTTTCTCTCTATTCTTCTGATGTTGGAGATGCCTATTTATAGCCTTCTTGGAGTTTGTGACCATTGGAATCAATAATATAGATGTTGTGGAATAAATCCAAATGTTGTACAATCCTGACATCATTCCTTTTACGTGCTTCGAGCTTTCCTCTACGTGTTTAGAGTCCACCTTGAATACACTGCATCATTTTTAGAATGTCTCTATGTGCTTTAGACCAGATGCTAAGTGACTAGATGTTGTGTGCTTTAGACCAGATGTTAAGTGTATAGACACATTTTTCAAGTTTGCATCTTTAATTTTGCTGACATCATCTAAACATGGACATTCAAATTCAAATCCTAAGGAGCATCATAACTGATTTTTTTATCTTCAAGTGCCCGTCTATGTGCTTAGCACTTTGTACTAAGTGCATAGAGCAATTTCTTCAAAGTCTGTACCTTTTCATCACCAGTTCTAAATGCTTAGAGTTGAGGCGTAAATGCATAGATGCCATTTTCAGTCCGTCTACAAGCTTAGCACTTTGTACTAAGTGCATAGAGCAATTTCTTCAAAGTCTGCACCATTTCAGCACCAGTTCTAAGTGCTTATAGCTGAGATCTAAGTACATAGATGCCATTTTTGGCATGACAATTTTTTTGGAATATTCTCTAAGTGCTTATATCTGAACATAAAGCACGTAGATGCTACATTTTCATCTTTTATGGATTTCTTGTTGTCATCATCATCAAAACCAAACTGAACAATTGGCCATTGCAACTTGCTTCTCATTGTCATTGGCACATCCTTTTAAAAGCTCGACCAATTCATCCCCCTAGCAACCATCGACCCTCTATGTTGATTTCTCCTAGCACAGTTGCCACCGTACCTCTCTCGGTCTCCAATGCCCGTACGACGCCGTATTTGGCCTTTGCTCCAATGCCAATCGTCCACTTCTGTGTTTTCTATTGCCACTGTAGTAAGTCTTAGCATGAGCCCTTCTCGACTTCCTTTCTATCTTTGATCGTTGCAAGCTTTAAAACTTATCACCATTGTTGGTGCAGAGAACAAAACCCAACAAACCCTAAATGAATAAATAGATTCAATAGGTTAATTGTCAACATTTAATGTATAAGAATTACTTAGCTAGTTGTCAGGACTTGTGGTACTTTGGATCATTGATTTTCTCCTTGAATTTATGTTCGAATGATTGTGGAATTTTTGGGGAAACTGTATGCATAGATAGAACTCTGCCAAAATTTTGAAAATTTTCTTCTACAAGTGCAGAAATTTTGATCCCCTCACCCTTTACTCTATTGTCTCCAACCCATATTTTCCTTAAAGGGGGACTCTGTTGAGTTTGATTTTGATGATGATGAATGCAATACATTAATAAAAAAAGGTACAAAATTGCAGACTTGCTAATATTTGTCAACAAAGCACATTAATGATTTATTAAAGTGCCTTAATGAAGATCAAATCACCTTATTGATTCATTAAGGTAAGCAGACGTGTTGACTCAATAAGAAAAAAAGGCCAAACACTGATCTAAGCACACAGATGATTCATTAAGGTATGTAGATGAGGATCAATGCACACAAATGAGGTGTAATGCACGTTGTCTAATGATCTGAGCTTTGTTGCGTAGATGGATTAAAGATGCAAACTTTAATGATAGGATTAAATCACGTAGATGAGTAGCAACACACGTTGACGAGCTTCAGATGACGACAAAGTTGAGACACTCCTCGGGATTTCAAATTTGAATATTCCTCGTACAAGATGATGTTAGAATTAAAGGAGTGAACTTTGATAACAACAATGCATCTTATTGATGAACAAAGCATGTTAATGAAAGTCTAGGAAAAAGTGCATATTTGAATAAACACCTTATTGATGAACAAAGCATGTTAATGAAAGTCTGGGCAAAAGTGCATATTCGACAAAGCACCTTATTGATGAACAAAATGCATTAATGAAAGTCTGGGTGAAATTGGATATCCTGGAATGAAGAACAATGCACGTCGATTAGGGTATAAAGCACGTACATGACTATCAACACATGTAGCATGGATAACAACACACGTAGAAGGTTGTGATGTCAATTAAAATCAGATTTTCTATTATCTCACAATGGCTACTTTGAGGCTTCGAATGACTATTCTCTTAATAATGACTATAAATATATGTCTCCTACACTAGAAGAATAGAGAGAAACCAAAGCTAAACTTTGCTATCTTTATTTCTCTCCTTCCCTCATTTATACCCGTTTGAGCTATTCACTTTCAAACACATTTTGGGTTCAGACTGAACTTTAAATATGTGTTTTGGGAACACATATTTGTAACAATCAAAGTATTTGATTGAGGATATATATGTTTTCTTGTTAATCCTTATAAAAACAAGAGTGGTTGCTAGTGAGCCTTAGAAAGCTAGAGGTGTAGGTTTTCTAGTTTATTATCAGAAAAAACTAGAGGTTTAGTTTGCTTGTTTTGTCCTAAAAACAAGTGGTTTGGTGGGCTTATTTTTTCCTTAAAACAAGTGGTAACGGTTTTCTAGTTGAGCCTACAAAAACTAGGGTAAAGGTTTTCTTGTTGAGCCCACAAAAACAAGGTGTAACAGTTTGCTTGTTGATCCTACAAAAATAAGGTGTTGTAAATGATTTTCCTCCACCCGGAGGCGAGGAAGATAATGAATTGAAATTTTCTAGTGGATCTAGAGGAGTGGATGTAGGTCAGAAAGACCGAACCACTATAAATCAGGTTTGTTCTCTCTTCCCTTACTCTTTCTCTCTCACTTGCTTTGTATTTACATTTGATTTATATTGTTATGTGTGGATTGGATCTTTGGTTTTAAGTTGCTTCTGCATTTAACTTTGATTTTGTTTAAAATAACTTTTTTATTTGTTTTATTTTGCTAAAGAATTTCAACAAAGTTTTTAACTTGCTAAAAATCCAGTTGACCCCCCTCTTCGATTGCCATTGTACATTGGAACCAATTCTTACATACTCTTCTTTGTACTTCCACCCTTCTAGTGAGGTAATGAATTAGGTACTTAGTGGTTAGAGATGCATTTTTTATGCATTTATTTGTCAATTTCCTTTTCCTTTTGTAGATGGGAGGTTGCTACACCATTGCCCCTTCATTGTTGCAACCCTCTTACCCTGCTTCCATCATAAATGAGGGAGAATAATTGAGATTGCACCCCAAAATCATTCAACCACCTTGCTTTAAGAGCTGGATCGTTTCCCCAATTGAACGATGCGTGTTCTGGGTGGATGCCATTTGTCCGACTTTCGAGCCCATGTGGAAACAATTGGGAATCAATGATTTTATAGTTTTGATGCTCCAGCCTATGCTTACCTACCGAGAACTTCTATTTGGGGCTTTACAGTTTTGGTCTTGAGGTGCGCCTCATTCCTTTTTCCCCATGGCTTATGTCAATTACCCTTCATGACGTGGTGGCCCTAATTCGCCTACACATCCATGGTTGTGAAGTACCTTCAGAGATAGATGTAGGGGATTTTGTTGTTGAAAAGGATTCTCATTTTAGAGCTTGCTACAGGCTAGGGGGTAAGGGTCCCTCATCTTACTCCAATGTGAGTTTTCAACTTTTCTCTTGGTCATTTCTTGAAATTTTCCTTTTCTAACATATCTAGTTGGTGTAAGAAATTTTAACTATTAGGAAAGTAAAACTTTCTCAAGAGGAGGAGCACACCTACATCCTTTGGAATTTATTCTGTTGTTACATTTATTGCCCTCTTTCAGGAAAGCCTACCAAAGGGTGTCAATGGGTGATTAAAGCTGTGGCTAGAGGACAACAAGTGGCCTTGGGCACCATTCTTCTGGCTAATTGCTTCAGGGGCTTAGCTGAGGTGGTCTACGCTTCTCCATTTGAATACATGCATGGTACCTTTTCGAATACATGCATGGTACCTTCTGTCTTGTACAATTGTGGCTTTTAACCTATTTCCCTGCTCACCATCATGGACCTGATCGCACTCCATATTTCCCGCTAAGTTCTATGGTGGCCTTTAATGAGTCTCATTTTTCCTTAGACCAAATGGTGGATTATTTCAAGGGTCTGACTAAGGAGCACTAGCCATGTTTCTATTTCATTCTGAGGGGTATGCTGGCTTGTTGCCAACTTCCTTGAGGTGTTGCTCTCTTGCTCTATTCGACGAGAATCATGATGTGTGGAGCCTGTTTACCAGAGGCAGACAGCTTTTTACTGGGAACACTCACTCTGAGAACCCCATGGGTTATGATGGTACATTTGTTGAAGTGTATCTTCCTAAATTCTGGTGTCGGCAGTTCGGGCTGGTGTAAGGATATCCAAGGGACATCCCCTATTACCTCCCCGCTTTTAAGGAAAGGATTTCATGATCCCAGGACCAGATTAAATAGATCATGAAGAAGCTTTTAGTGAAAGACTTTCCCATTGTTTATAGTACAGGTGCCCTTTGTGCCATCCTTGCCAAATTCATGTCTTGGTGGGTTCAGGCATATGCCAACGTGGTTCTCTCAAAATCTAGTATGATCCTCTACCTACTCTCTTTTGCTAATTTCTTTGTACTGAACTAATATCTGTTATTTAGGTTTGCGAATTTCTACTTCTCACTATATTATGGGGAAATGAAGGTGCTTAAGAAGATTTACAAGGAAATCACTACAAAAGACTCTGATTCCCCTTCCCCTATGTCACCTAAAAGGCAAAAAATCACAAGTTGTAGACAAAAATGGAAGATACCAGCAAAGAAAAACCCTTAAGACATTTCATTAGGGTCTGAGATGCGCCTAAGCATCCTGCTGAGTTTATCTCTCTAGTAGGGGAAGACACTGAAGAAGACTGGTGGCAATGCTTTAGAATCTGTCAACAACCCTATTGAAAACAATTCAGAGGACAAGGCTCGAGAACATACGCCTGAGGGGGATTTCAATTAGAGTGATATGCTAAAAGACTCTAGCTTTGGGGAACTCTTTATGGTAGTGAGAGCGTAGGTATGGTTTCCACCCTAGCCACTAGAATGGTCTCTAAGGGCACAACAACTCCTACGAGTCCTTTGGCTCCCATTTCTTCTATTGTAGTTCAGGTACCTGTATTCTTAGATTTAGACTGGTTAACTAATCTTTCTATAAATAGTCACTTAGCGCTTTTGAATCACAGAATGCCTCATTTCGTCATTCTCGACTGGATTTAAGTCTTCAAAAGGAATGGCACGATCCTCTAGCTTCTTTAGACTTGGCTTTACTTGAACTCCCTATGAATCCATTTTTGGGCCCTAAAAAGCTTAACCCCAAGGAATTGGAAAACTGCCAAAATGAACCTTGCTCGAGTTTTGACAATGGAAATCTACATGGTGGATCCTCCTTACTGTGAGATTGCCTTAGATGCCATCAAAATGCTGCGGCCTATTTACATCACCCTAGAGTAGAAAGGAAAAAAATCTTTCGTATCCAAAGGAATATCCCTCAGTTCCATAATTTTGTTAACTTAATTGATTCTATGTCCTCTAACCAGTCTCTTGTGAAAAGCTTTAAAGCAAAACAACACCGACGAAAAGAACCTTGCCATGAGCAGCTCGTCACAAGCCTCTACCACAAATAAGAAACCATTTTATGCCATAAGCAGGATATTACATATCTACAAATGAAGGCCATTTCTTTAAAGGTTCAAGTAGAAGAAGACCTAGCTATGGGTGAAGCTTTGGCGACAGAGTTAGATCTCATTGATGCTGCCCGATTGGAGGAAGGAGAATGCTTGATGGCCTATGTTTTTGAAGTTAAGGCTGTGAAAGAAAGGATTGAAGCCTTGGAGTTGGAGGTAGCATAATGTTAAAGACAGTGGAAGGAGTTGGCCCAGATTGACATTTCAAACTTGCAGCTCCCTTAGGTGCACCCTCTGCTTATTATTATTTTGTTGGTGGCTTTATGAAAACTAAGCTATTTTAAAGTTTGTAGGAACAAGTCCTTTTGGGGCAAAATTTATATTTTGCGACCTATTTTAATGTTTCAGAAAAAGTCCCCCGGGGCACTTTATTTTGATATGTGCACTGCTTTTGTCTCTTATTTTGTTTGGTGCACAATTTTATCAACTTGCAATGTTAAATATCTAAGAGAAAGAGCCAGGTTCTTTTATTGAAATAGAAATTAGTGGCCTTGGGGCCTACCTTACATAGATAATTCTAAAGAACCTAGATTAAATTCCTAGTGGTTATAAAGCCTACCTTATACATGTAAATTTGTTCACCCTTCCACATACTAGGATAATGTTTCTTCAAGTACTTCCCATTTATAAACCTCCTACATGGTTCTCCTTGTAAACTAGCCAACCAATATGCGTTCCCATCTAACAATCGATGCACTTTAAATGGGCCTTCCCATTTTCCATAGACACGATCTTTGGACCCTGTAGGTAAAAAATAATTTCCACAACAATTGTCACGTTCTTGAAACACCTTCTTCTTTATTCTTTTGTTGTAGGCTTAGGCAACCTTTCTCTTTTGCACCACCAATTTATTAAAGGCATCCATTCATTCGTGATCCAAATCCTGTAGTTCTGTTACCATAGCCTATGTAAATTCCTTAGGGTATAGGGAATTTTGTTGAGCCACTCTCAAGGATGGCACCACCACCTCTATGGGCAATACTGCATCATGAACAAAAGTTAGTGAGAGTGGGCTTACCCCAGTGGCATCTTGTTTGGATGTTTGGTATGTCATAGAGTCTTAGATAGCAAATTGTGCCATTCTCGATGATTATCTTCCATCATCTTCTTCAGGATTCTAATGATGGTTTTATTGGATGCCTCAGCTTGACCGTTAGCCTGAGGATAATGAGGTGTTGAATTTAAGAGCTTGATACCATAGTCTTCAATGAATTGTTTAGTGAGTTCTCCATTGAACATCATACCTTGAGCCGTGGTGCTGGAATGGGAATCCTAAATCTATGAATAATTTATTCTTTAATAAGCTTCACCATGTCCTATTCTACTATATTCATTGGGATCGCTTACACCCGCTTTGTAAAGTAGTCAATAGCCACTATTAAGAATGAATGGCCTTTGGAAGACGCAAGATAAATCTTCCCCAATCAAATTGATTTTTCATCCCCTAAAAGGCCATGGCTTTACAATGTAAGAAAGTTCTGCTGTAGGTATCTGCTGGATGCTCTCACGTTGTTGGCACTGTTTGCATCCTTTGGCATAATTCATGCAGTCCTTTAGTTCATTTGGAAAAAAATAACCATGTCTCTAGATAAGCCACCTTATTTTCTCACCGACTTGGTGGGGCACCACACTCTTTCATGCACCTTTTTCGTGACTTTCATGGCTTCTTGTATTCTAAACATCTTAATAACACAACATCAAACCTGTTTTTAAATAAAACGTTCTCTGTCAACACATACCTTAGAGCCTGCATTTTTATTTTGTAAGGAGTTCTTGGAGATGGGTTTTCCAAATATTTCTTAATGGATGTCCTCCACTCCCTAATGGTCTCAGTTTCTATGTTAAATGAGTTTGATGGTAGCCTTTTTCTCTAATGGATGTGTGGTTCTTCTTTTGAATTAACACAAACTTGTGTGTTAATTCTTTTGAAATTTTTACACAGGAAGCCAATTTGGCCGTTCCATCTGCTTCTCAGTTTTGTTTCTTTGGGACATATTGGAAATGAATTTCTTCAAAATCATATGCCAATTGAATCGCAGTCGTATAATACGGGGCCATCGAGAAACTACTGCAGCGGTATTCTCCGTTAATTGGCGAATCACCAACTAAGAATCACCCATGACATTGATTGTTCTTGCTCCCAGCTACCTGAGGATCTCCAATCCAATTATTAAGGCCTCATACTGACTTGGTTATTGGTACATGGAAAATTGAGATTGAAAGAAAGTGAAGGTTTTATTCCAGAGGGAGAGATGATTATGAACCCTGCACCTGTGGTTTGCAAAAAAATCAACTAAGACATATCCCTTAACAACCTTTTGGTGTACAAACTAGAAAGAGAACTTTGCTAATGCCACGATCCATTTCCGTATCCTTCCTATCAACATAGGTTTGGTCAACATGTACTTAATCAAATCAGTAGAGGACACTACAAAAACCAAGCTACCAATCATGTAAAGGCATAATTTTGTACATGCAAAATATAATGCAAGACAAATTTTTTCGACTGGGGAATACTTCACCTTAGCCTCTTTCAACAAAAGACTCAAATAATAAATTGCATGTTCAAAACCCTTATCATTATTTTGATTCAAATCAAATCTAATAGAATGTTCAGAGGAGGAAAGATACAGCTTAAGTGGACGTTCCTTCTTCGGGGGCATGAGGACAGGTGGTTTGACCAAGTATTGCGTGATTTTCTTGAATGCTTCCTGGTGTTGCTCCTCCCAGTTGAACTTTTCTTGACTCTTCAATCTAAGAAGATTTGAAAACTTCCAGGTTTTGTTGGCCAAATTAGAGATAAATCTCCTAATATAATTTACCTGACCTAAGACGTGTTGCATTTCTTTTATGTTTGTAGGGGGCTTAGCTTGAAGTGTAGCTTTTGCCTTGTTCTCATCTATTTCTTTTATGTTTGTGGACAAGGAAAGCCTAGAAATTTACTCCTCTCACCCTGAAAGAACATTTCATTGGATTCAACTTCAATTGGTGCTTTCTAAGCCTGTCAAATCCCTAATGTAGATGCACCACATGATCTTCTTATCGCTTGGATTTGACTGGTCGAGTATATCGCAAGCACACGACAATCAATTGTAGTTTTACTAGGGAGCATTCCTAGGTTATCGTATCCACAGGGACGAGACTAAATATGATAGATTCTTAAAAGAAAATAAAATGCAAATGAATTAATGTTTTTGGTATTTTTAATAATGAGAAATAGAATAAATGAAAAAAACAATATAATGAACATTAGGACTTTTGAGACTTGACTAAGACTCCTATTTACTACATTTATGAATGGGTTAATGGATTTTTAGTGTTCTCTCGCTATTATCACCTAAAGCCTCTCAAGGTCATTTAGGCTATGTCTACATTTATTAGGAGGGTCATTTCAGCTTCACTTAATTAAAATAGACTCGTTAAGCTCTCCCAGGAATTTCATCGAACACTTTGTTGGCATGAATATCTCTACTACACAGCCTAACAAGTTTAATGCATGTCGACCTCATCAAGCATTCTTCTTTCAATTAATCAACTAGATTTGTTAAAACAACCATTATGATGGCTAATCACAACAATAATCAATTCAATCATGTCATTAAATCAAATCCAACAAATACTACAAATATAACATTCAAGCACAAGAATAGCTACAAGTATGATATTCAAAGCACAAATCCCATTCATAAATATATCAAATCAATATCAAAGTCTACATCTCTAAGTCCTAACAAATGATTTAAGCTATCAAGATTATGTTAAACAAAATGTGACAATAAACACCAACATAAATCATGATAACAATAAAATATATGATGAGATAAGAGAAGAAATAATGTAGAAGAAGCTTCTTTTGGTAGCCTTCAAGAGAAATCTTCACCCTTTAAACCTTGTTCTCCCTCTCTTCCTTTGAAACCCTAAAGTGTTTTTACAAAAAATAAGAGAGAAAAAGAAAACTATGTTCTTTCAATCAATAAAAGATGTTGTGAAGTGTGGTTAAGTGGGGTATTTATACTCTTTGATGTGTCTTCAAAACCCTAGCCTTCCTTTCCCAAAATTGCCCCTTAGAGTGTACCATTTGTATGCAACTTGTCCACTTGTCGAAATTAACATTTTGACTCATTTAGGTTAGCCACGACCTAGACTATGGTCGTGGCACTTCCTGTGGTGCCACCACGGCCTCAAGCTACACGTTTTCACACAACTGTGGGCCATCTTAGGTTGATTTTTTCATTTCTCTTCAGGTTCCACGACCGTGACCATGGGCGTGGCTGTTGACTGTGGTTTGGCCACAGTTTAGCCATGGTTGTGGCCAAGCCCGTGGCTCCCATTTTTTTCCTTTCTTTGCACTTTCGACTTCCACGTTCCACTACATGATGCCACTCCAATTTCATTCACATCAGTCCTGACCTAAATAAAACACAAAAAACACATAAATACAATGATAAACACTCAATAATAGGTCGTGATGATATGAATTCATGCTTGATTATAACTATAATTTTAGCATACATCATTGACCACCACCTCATCGATATAGACTTCTATGCTCTTCCTTATGACATCATGAAAAATCAAATTTATTGCCTTCTGATAGGTGGCCCTAAATTGTGAAGGTTGAATGGCATCATGACCCATTCAAAGGTCCCTATGACCTCGAGATACTTGAAGGCAGTTTTGTGTATATCATCCTCAAAAATTTTAATTTGATTGTAGCTAGCAAAGCAATCCCAAAAGGTTAGTATTTCATGATCAGTGGTGACATCAATGAGCATATCGATGATAGGCATTACATAAACATATTTTGGAGTGGCAACATTCAAGTCCCTAAAATC
Organism: Flueggea neowawraea; assembly: GCA_948243855.1. Classification (NCBI taxonomy): domain Eukaryota; kingdom Viridiplantae; phylum Streptophyta; class Magnoliopsida; order Malpighiales; family Phyllanthaceae; genus Flueggea; species Flueggea neowawraea. The sequence goes on from CAODLS010845974.1 coordinate 16,821, forward strand.
AATACATACTTGGATTTTCCCATTTTTCTTTACCACAACAATGTTTTCCAGCCATTTCGTGTACTTTGCTTGTCACGATCGTAACCAATAGTTCATACATATGAGCATGCATTGCATATAACGTGCATATTTACAAATTCATTTGGCATTCCATATATTATTGATACATGTTATATATGGTTTTAGAATATTTTAGAGGGGATTATGAAAGTAATAAATGGTTTATTTGTAATGGAAACATGGGTTAAAAGTGAAGTTATTAAACGTGATGACCGAATAGGTAGTTTCTGAAACACATTAAGACATTTGTATAAATAAATCTTAAGTGGATGATTATAAAAACTTGAAGAATTGGTAAGTGCTAGAGGTTATAAACATGCAAGGAACATGTGTCAAATGGGTGCAATGTGGCTGAACCTAATGGTTCCATCTAGTGCCACCTAATCAGTTTTATCTTCATGTTTAGAAAATGAATTTTAAGCTTCCAGGTCTCATTTTTTGAACTTTCTGATATCTGAATTGAGATAAAAGAAGAGAGGAAAGGTAGATAAAGGAAGGAAAAAACAATTTAGCTAGACATTTTGATTTCTGGATTTATACACCAATTGCATCTTAGGAGAGTGGTAAGTGTTTCTCTTCATTCCTATATGTTTATTAAGCATTATGGTATGTATTTATAGGTATAATATTGATTGGAACACGTTTTGAGCATAAATACATATGAACTGATAGATGATGTTGTTAGCATTTAGATTTTAGTCTGTTCTTGTGCTGCTATTTTGAGGAATTTAGAAATGGAATTGATTAAAGTGTAAAACATGAAAGTTTTTTATTAATATTCCCAGAATATGTCTATAAAATTTCAAAGGCTACGTATATCTACAATGGTCAGTAGCCAAATTAGCGTAAAAATGACCTAATCTGTGCGTAGAGTTCATTTGAATGATGTAAGGTCTGATTTTGGTATACATAGTCCCTTATATGTTTAGTGAATGTGGTTAAAATTTTATGATTATTTGAGTTCATTTGGTTTTTGACGGGACACATAATGGAAATCGATAGAATGCGTAAATATGCTAGATTTGTACCACGTCAGCTGCTACTCACCAATATACGCCTATTAGAGGATTTAAAACTAATGATAATGTGTTGAATCATTTCACATACATGTATAAGTACATATTATAAGTGTCCAAATCAAAACATGCATAATTGAGCATTGCATTCATATAGCTGCACATACGCATTCAATATTGAAAGGAAAATTGTGTGATTATGTGTATTAGGTGAGAAACATTTTGGATATATTCCAAAGGCAAGTTAGGAGTCTGGAACATGTTTTATATGTTGTGTAATTCTGATTTGAGTTCATTTGGTTATCGACGGGAGAGCATAACGGAAATCGACAGAATGCGTAAATAGGCTAGATTTGTACCATGTTAGTTGCTACACACCAATATATGCCTATTAGTGGGTTTAAAACTAATGATAATGTGTTGAATCATTCCACATACATGCATAAGTGCACATTAGAAGTTTCCAAGTCAGAACATGCATCATTGAGCATTGCATTCATATAGCTGCACATACGCATTTAGTATTGAAAGGAAAATTGTGTGATTATATGTATTGGGTGAGAAACATTTTGGAGATACTCTAAAGGCAAGCTAGGAGTCTGGACTGTGTATTTGTATTGTAAATGAACCCTTAAGTGCTATATCGTATATTGTCTATTATATCTATGATGTTATTAACCGAAATGAGATGTGCAGGATTTCTGTTATGTACTATTGTCATGAACTGAATATGTGATGTTGATGAAATATTATCTGATGTTGGAGTATTGATGTCTAAGAGTTGAAAACTTGTATGCGCTACCGAAAAATCATGTTGCACTATATTGTTTAGAACTGCTGCATCTGGATGCATATGGCCTAAACAGAATGGTATGGCCGATTTGTTCAAGTATATGCAATTCTATTGGAAATATTGGTTATATGAGAAAGTAGATGGAACTAAGTGCTTTGTGCAACTAAAACTCGTAGGAGCCATCTCTAGATTCCATTCTACGATAATGGGCTGGCCAATGATTTGTTTGTTTTATTTGATCAAACCTTCGGGTCAATTCTATTGGTGTTGGAAGATCCTTGAGATCTATTATATTAGAAAAGTCGGGGCTATACTTGACATGTTGGGTCATTACCGAACAAAGGGAACATCATTGCATTCTTATTGATATCTTAAACGTATATGTTTTACTTGCATTATATTGAATGGCTTGTATATATATAGTACCGAGTTATATATTGTTTGTTGTTTTGTTGGGTTCCTCATTGAGTTGTGACTCATATAAAGTGCCATGTTTTTCTCAATTAGCGGAATTTAGACTTGATCCAGTTTCTAGAGTTGTAGATACACATACACGGCAGAGGTTGGAATGTCGTGATCACTCTTTCTCTCCATCACACACGTGCATATAGGGTGTTGAGGATGAGATCTCAATGGGCTCATCTAATTTTGTTTCTAGCTGATAGAATTATCTTGTTTTATATGTTGTTTAACTCTTATTTTATTAATGTAATGATATTGGTAGATTGAACTTGTTGCTATTTCTTTAGTGTTATTATACTTATATTGATATGTGCTATCAAGTTATTTGACTATATTCTATAAGGGTATGTGTGTTATATTGCTGGTCTAATGAAACCTACTTTTAACAACATTTCAATTTCTTCCTTGACTTTGAGTTCAAACTCCTTAGATATTCTTCTTAGAGGTTGTTGGTAAGGCCGATATTCTGTTTTGATGGGAAGGTAATGCTCAACCAAGCTCCTGCTCAACCCGACATATCTTTAAATTCCTATGCAAAACAATCTCTATACTCCTTTAGAAGAGCTGCAATTTCCTCCTTCAAGTCCCCTTCCAAGAGCCCGCTAATAAATGTAACTTTAGGATTGTCCTCTATGTTAAGGTTCACTTTAATTATAGGGTCTCTAGCCTGCAATTTTCATCTTGTAATTTTGGTGGTGCTGGGTCTAATTCCTCCCATTTGATCACATCCTTACTTTCGGGGTCTTCTTCATAAACTAATTCTGCCCAAGCACAGGCACTTTCTTCAATGGCCAATAATTAATCCACGACTTACTGTACTGTGACCTGTCGAATGACAACTGTAGCTACCGTCACCCCTATTTTTATGTTGAGGTGATTAATCATTGATATCATGTAAAACAGGAGAGCACATCAATATCGTATACAACACAATGTGCTTCATAGATCTTTTGGAGGGGTCCTTTATGATATGGAGCACCTTGTCATCTAAATAGTTCAGTGTTGTCGGCTGGCCATTTTTGTCCAAGCCTCTGAAAGTGATGGGTTAAAGATCCTCTTGGTAGTACCAAGAATCCACGTAGTGGACCTTAGCCTCGAACAGGTTGCCATATGCTTTCACCATCTCCACCTTGTCACCATGACAGAAAAAGGAAGCATTGATGAAGAGAAGACGACCACACATATTAGCGTGGATCCAGTCCCTCCTAAACAACACCTTGTAGCTGGTGGTGGAATTAATGATAAAGAATGCACATAGCCTCGATTTGGAACCCACAATGATTTCTAGGAGAATGACTCTTAATGGGGTTGTGATGTCCCTAGTTACTGATGATATAGTCATGTCCATATAAATTTGATCCTCTTCCTTTTTTCCAAGAGTCAACAATATCTTTAAGGGTAGGACATTAATAGATGAATCGTTGTCAATCAACACCTGGTCAACTAGTTTTCCATTCAAATGAGCTTTGATGTATAATGGCTTTGTATGTACCGGTCCCTTTGGCTTGTCAAATACTAATTATGGCCCCTTCTTAATCTCCATTTCAAAGGACATGTTTTTCTTGATTGAAGGTTTATCTAAGTCTTTAAGTGGCAACTCTTTACCTTCAACCTTGGTTACCTGCTTCTCTAGATAATTTGCACATATAAAAGTACAGGGTAAAACCAACAACAATACAACAGAATAAACCATAGGGATTTCTCCCACATTAAAAGTGTTTAAATTACTAAAAGAAAGGGTAGAATTCTCGAGCTCATTACTACTTATAGACTCAATGTCCATATGTGCGTCCTTTGTGGCTTTTCGTTGAAACTTGGATCAGTTCTCATTCATTTTGAAATCAACCCCTTGGTTCTCCTCCGGTCTTTGACAATTTTCATTAGACTCCTGTTCATACCTCTCTTTAGCTAGCCTCTCAGCTAGCCTTTTCCTCCGTAGCCTTCTCTTATGGGTTTTAGTTAATTTTCCCTTGGGATAGTTTTGGACTTTGCCTTTGGAATGTACCAGTGATCTGGATGTTTTGGGATTCAGGTGAGCACAAACTTCAGGTTATTGGGTTTCTCCAGGATGCCTTTCATCCTTTGGGCAGGCTGGGCTATCTCTAGACCTTCCCTGCATTCTTTGGAATTCTTTTCCTTAATTTTAACCTCTCATTCGATTGATTTCCTCCTCCAAACATTCCAGCCTTTGTTGCTAGGTTGCTAATTTCCCCTTATGTCAGTCCAACTATTTTCTCAAATCGACACTGGTCATATTGACTCTCGTCATAGGTAGAAAAGGGTTCCCATCAATAAGTATGGCTTTTTCAGAAAATAAGAGAACTCATTTGTTTACGCAGTTGATGAACACATTCATACGTATTTATGTGCATTAATTTATATTGTTTTGAACACGAATTGAGTGTTTATCATTAGTTTTGGTACCACTATGCTTTATATTGTGTTTTTCAGGTTATTTGTTGGAGTCTTGATGAATCGAATGATAGCAAGTCAAAGCGGAGCTTGAACCATGATATTTGATGCCTTTGGGGCGAGACACGGTCACCATACATTATTCCACGGCCGTGGCTCATCAGTTCGTGACTTGTGCGCGTTGTCCTCCACTGAAATTGAAGACACAGACATGGCTGGACAAGGCACGGACGTGTCCGTGTGTGAGCCTGGAGTCCTTTTCATGCAAGACAGTCATATGGAGTGAGACATAATGAAATTCTTATCCCTTCTTAACGGGTAAGAAGAACCGACCTAATTGAATTGAAGTAAGTGTGGGGTGGTCGTATTAATTTTAAAGAAATAATGATCATAACACATAAATATAAACATCGCATTTTTAGTAGCTATATGTTCGATTAATTTCATCGTTAACCAAAGGAATTCAGCATTAAACTAATTTAGTGTCAAAAATTTACGACGGATTTTTTTCTTCCAAAAAAGCCCTCGCTAAATTTTGTTAGTGAGGAATTTCGGCGCCAAATTCCCGTGAATAGATTTTTGTTGTCAAATTGCGAAGGAACTTTCGACTCTAAAATGTCATGTACGAGAAAAAATCAAGAGATTTAGGGACGAGAAAGTCCATTCGTGGCTAAATTTAGTGGTTCGTCGCTTAATTTAGCAATGAATTCGGCTCTAAATAATGTTGACTTTGGCACCAAATTCGCATTAAATGTTGATTTTCGTTGCTACACTTAGAGTGAAATTCATCGGTAATATTGTGACAATTTCATAGCTAGTTTAGTTGACTAATATAGTAACGAACTTGATGCAAACCTTGTTGACTTTAGTAAAGACATTTGCGTCTTGGTGACTTGTACCATAAATTTAGCATTGAATTTGACGCGATATTAGTGTCCCATTAAATGTAAATTTTATCTTATAAAAAATATTACTTATTAATTTATTGAAATAATTGAAATAATTAATTAATTATATTAAATAAATAAAAATAAATTAAAACAAAATAATTTAATAATATTAAATAAAATGTTATATATTAATTTAAATATATGCACAATAATTGTCCAAAATATGTCCAAAATACAATAAAAGTAAATAAAAAATCTATTGGCTATTGGGGCAAGCAACTCATTTGCCAATGACGATGGAGATCGTTGTTGATCCGCAAGTGCACGGTTATTCAAGTAGTAAAAATATCGTTCATACGAGGACTGGATTTATCCACTAATTAATTTAGTTCCAATTTGTTTGAGAGTAAAAATAAGATGATTGATAAACTAAAAGAATTCAAGTATGAACTAAAAACTTAAACAATACTTCCGACAAACAATCAAGATCACAACTTAGGAATTAACACTGTCTACATTCCCTCTTAATTTTTCCTTTGAGTTTATTGATCCTAAGGCTCTAGATATCTAATAATTATAGCTATCATATCTCAAATAATAACTAACTTTCAAATTAGATAACAAAAGTGAAATTCCAATTTCTCAATTATCAATTTCAACTCAAGTTATACCAATTGACGCATTAAGCAATCCTTTGAGCAATTAGTTAATCCTCACGATCTCTCAATGATTCTTAATTAACCTGATGTTTATATGTCTATTATGCTACAACTCCCATTGCACACATAACACGAATAATTCAATTCAATCTCTCAATTGTAATTAGAACAATAAAATTCAATAAATACCGAATAGATTATATTAAACCCAAAAGAAAAACCTTAAAGAAATGCTTCAAGAGTTAATTTCTATAAAAAGATTTAGCTATCCATATAATTAAAAGAAAATAAAACAATAACAATACTCAATTCTATTAAATAAAATAAAGCTAAGAAGGAGAGATAAGAACTCTATAGTCGTTGCTTGAACTCTTCTTCTTGGCTTCGTCTTTAAGACCTCCCTCTTGCTCTTCTTCTAAATGAAGGAAACGAAATTGTGACTTGTGTTATGTAGGATGATGTTTATCTTCTTCCAAAATAGGACTTTTATAGCCTTCTTCCAAGGTGTCCTCTTAAATTGCCCTATGAATGTGTTTCAATGCACCTTAGGTAAGTTACAATTGAGTCACTCTTCAGTTTCTCCAAGTGAAAATCGTCATTGCTGTCTCAACTAAGACACTGCATCAGTCCTTCCTTTTCTCACAGTTGAGATGTTTTTCTCATTTGAGACATTTGTTGTGCACATCAATGTCATCTTTAATTGTCACTTTTAATAGTTGTCACCTACACCAAATGTCATTTAACACACAAGTAACATCCAACATTCACTTCTTGACCAATTAAAACCAGAATTAAAAATTACTATTAAACACATTAAAAATGGACAATAACTTAAAACATACATAAAGACACACATTTATTCTAACACTTACTCCTACAACCCACTAATTCACCCATTAACACACACAAAAGAGAACATTAACACATATTAAACACCATAAAAAATGACCGAATTTCACAATTATCACTTAGAAAATTAGTTAGTTGTTGTTCTTTTGTGGTAATTTTGGGTTGTGCAGGAGAAGCATCTTACCTATCATAAATGAATTTGATTTGTGATCTAATTTACAATGGCTGAGAGATGATTTCAAGTCCAACCAAGAGCAGTTGGTTGCAGTTCTTAATCTCCTTATACATTGCTACAAAATAAGAGAGAATAGGCGAGCCTTGCTAAGGCTGGGAGATTTAGGTCTTCTTCTTAGAATGGCGGCGTGCCTTTTTTGTGGATGTTGTAATCCCAATATGGCAATCCAGGGGGGGTGAATTGGTTTTCTTGCTAAGTATAAAAGATTTTTAAAACTTTTTGCAATATTTTGAAAAACGAAAATCAATAGCTCAATCCAACACACACAACCTCAAAAACTGAAATGAAAATAAGTAAGGGATAGAGAAAACAAATCCAAGATTTATAGTGGTTCGGTCCTCCTTGGCCTACGTCCACTCCTCTAGCCTCAACTAGAGAATTTCAATCCACTATCTCTTCCTCACTTGCGGGTGGAGGCAAACCGTTACAACCTCTTATTTTTCAGGATCACAAGAAAACCTTTACAACCACTTGTTTTTAACTGACTCAACAAGAAAACTAACAACCACTTGTTTTTCAAAGGCAACAAACAAGCAAACATATACTACCCACAAGCTTTACAACCAAAGCTTGATTACAAAAGGTTTCACAGAACAAGAATGATATTCTCACACCAACTCTCAAAGCAAATAGCAACAAAAAGGCTTAGTTATTGCATAATAACTTGAAAACACTTAGAGATAGAAAGTCAATAATAAAATTAGCAAAGCTTGGGCACACTCTCAGGCGTTCTTTACTTGTCTCTGAAGTGCATACCTCTATTTATAGGCGGACTCCAAAATGTAGCCGTTGTGAAATTTGAAATAGTCGTTAAGAGACGAGAAAGAAATTCTAATTTTGATGACATCAGCAGGTGCAACATGCATTGTATCCCATACAATGTACGTTGTAAATGTCCTATTGATGTGCAACATGACTTGCTTCCTTTCAACGTGTCTTGCATCCAACTATGATCCTTCGGTCTCAAATGTTGCACAATGTAATGTATCTTGTATCTCTACAACATGACTTGAGTCTCCATCCAGAATGGTCACTTGAAAATTTTCTTCTTACAATGTGACTTGTGTCCATTTGCAACGTGCATTGATCATGCCTTAGTGTGCGTTGCATATGACACTTCATCCTTCAATGTGCGTTGTCGATCTCCAAAGATCGATCATTTGATTCTTCACATGAATACGTCAGACGTAAGAGAATATTCAAATTTGAATTCTGAGACGCCGACTTGTCAGATGCTGACATCACCCACTTCAAAGTGACTTGCAATGTCCGTTGAGGAATATTTTCAAAGGTGACTCCTTTACTCATAGTGTGACTTGAAGCGCATTATAATGTCGATTGTCATTGCTTGCAAGTCGACTTCAAGTCTGATGCTCATTCTCGTCTACGTGACTTGTAAACTGAAAGTCAACAGATGCTATGGAGCCAGCAGAAGGCATTCTTTTGATTGTGGAGAGCCTGTCATTGGAGGCAAATGAGAGTGATAATATCAACATAACTCATAATGCTCTTACTGTTACTGGTGAGGAAACTGTCACTGGAGAACAAGCCAAAATAATAGTTCTCATGTTCCTAGAAAGATTGTGTCATCCTTCAGGCCTTAAAAAGTCAAATAAACAGTAGAGGAACATTGAGATGGTTGCTAAGATCTTCCCTATCTGACATAAGGTGAGCCTGCTGCTCTGGAAGCACTGGTTGAGCACTTCAACCCCTATTTGCAAGACTGGGGGACCAGCTGCAGAAATGGCAATTGGATGAACAATGATGAAAACATTGCTCAGAAAGCAGCCAAGCAGATGCTCGCCGTGGAAAATCTTGTGAGGGTATCAGAATCACTAAACACAAGTTCCTGTGGGTTGCGATTGAAGGATATTATACTAGAGAAAGGTATCATAGATGCTACTATTAGACATCTGAAGGAAAGTTTTGATGTTACAGGCCAGGCTGGGTTTGAATTTAGTGCATAATGGTCGTTATGTTTGAAGCTTCCATTTATCCCACATATTTTATCTATGTTGAGGGGATTATCAACAGGGCACTTGGCCACTCAAAGGTGTATTGATGAGGGGCAAAGTTTACCATTACTTCATGCTCTAGAGGGAGTGCCTAGCGAAAACAAAACTGGGGAAAGAGATAAATATTTGTTGGATACACTATCCAACTAAGAGGGTAAAGGAGATGGATTCTTGGCGGAGAAGGTAAATAAATTGCAACATGCCACTATGGATGAAATGAGGAAGTAGCGAGCTCTGAGAAAGAGAGAAGAGTTGCTTTGTTGTGCAAGTTCAAGAACTAGCGTTCTTTTTCCTTGTATATTTTTGGTTGTCCGCAAACGAAAAAATAAGCCTATGCCTGATTAATTTTTAATTGGTATCATTTAGTTTTTTTTTTAGTTTTCTTATTTTCTTAACTCTTTTAGGGACTTGGAATGCGACAAGAAATGGCTTCAGATGGTGGTGAGAATTGTAGTATCTCAGCCAATCCTAGAAGGTTTAGAAGATGTAAAAGAAGAGGAAGATGGGTTGGCATGCATGGTATGTCGAGAGGGTTACAGTTTGAGACCTAATGATTTGCTGGGGTCTACTCATACAACAAACAGGTGAATTTTGGCGTTGTCACTTCAGGAAGTGCTCGTGGGAAGTGTGTTTACACCACAATTACTTATTTCAACATCATTCATTTTCAGTGCCATCAGGAGGCAGGCCAAAATAGCAGATGCTTGTTAGCAAACTAGAAGAACCTGAAACTTTAAGATGAAGGAGAAGCTAAACTTGCATAGAGAGAGTTTTTTTGGTGTTGGTGTAAAAGTCACACATACAACTGATATGCTTTTCATTAATACATATAACTAACCAAATATCTAGGGAAAAAGTTTGGCAGTCCAAAAAGTAGAACTATAAGTGCATAACATAAAAACATAAGTGCAAAAAAAATAATCATGACAAGACTACTTGTCTACACATAAAAAACATAGCTGCTTACAACAAAAAAAATAAGCTAACAACAACTAAATATTAATCTAGTTATTGAAACTAAAAAGAACAACGATTACATCAACTAAAAAGGAAATAAACATAACTTGAGACAAATTCAACTTCATTTGTGTTGGGCATAGCTGGACACAGATGTACACAGATGGAATTCAGCTGCATGGAAGTCATAGCTTCAACACTCCTCATTGACTTCAATGCTGCTGACTCCAATTCTCAACCAATTTGGCCTTAATTTTATTCACAGAGCCATCAAGATTCAACTTGACTTTATAAACTCATTTTAATCCAATCTCGTTCTTGTGATTTGGTCTATCAACAAAAGACCAAGTTTCATTCTTCTCAATCATGTTGATCTCTTCCTGCACAGCATGTCTCCAATTTTCACTCTTAGCAGCTTTAGAGTATGTTGCAGGCTCCACCATTGCAACATTGCATCTGGAATATACATCATCTAGAGATTTTGTTCCCCTCATAATTGTATGATCAAATGAATCATGTTCATGCATATGTTTTTTATCTTGGTCACCATCTTCTTCATTGTCAATGTCAGAAAAATTAGAATTTTCACCTTCATCAACATTTGAATTTTCTAAACTAGTAGAGGATTCCAAGTTTCCTTTCAATTTTAGATAAGAAACAGCAGTAGAAATTTTCCAGTCCCACAATAAATTCTCATCAAATTTTGCATCTCTGCTGACAATTACTTTCTCTTTATTCACATTATACACTTGATAACCTTTCACCAAGGTTTCAAAGCCAAGAAAAATTCCCACAACAGCTTTTTCATCAAGCTTGTTTCTTTTTACATCAGGTATATGCACATAACAAACACTCCCAAAAACTTTCAAGTGCTTGATAGCTGGTTTGATATTGAACCGGGCTTCAAATGGTGTCTTCTCTTTCACAGCTTGGAAGTCGATTCAACAAATAAACTGAAGTGTTTACTACCTCAACCCAAAACTTCTTTGGTAATTTCTTATCGAAAAGCAAACACCTGGTCATCTCCATGACTGTTCTACTCTTCCTCTCACTTACACAATTATGTTGTGGTGTTAAGGAACTATGAGCTGATGTTAAATCCCGACATCTTCACAAAATTGGCTAAATTTATCTGAGGTATATTCAGTCCCATTATCAGACTTGATCATCTTCAAGCTACATTCACTTTAGTTTTCCACCAAAGACTTCCGGTGTGCAAATGCGTTTGCAATGTCTGACTTCTGCTTCAAGATATACAACCAACAATATCTTGCAAAACCATCAATAAACAACAAGAAATACTTGCTACCATTCAAGGAAGGAGTCTTCATTGGTCCACATACATCTGTATGAACCAATTAAAGCTTCTCTGATGCTCTCCAAGAATAATTTTTGGGAAATGTCAATCTACTTTGTTTTCCCAATTGACAAGCTTCACACACTCTGGTTTCAACTTCAATCTTTGGCATGTCAACCACCATTTCACTTTGCTGCAAATACTTCAGTGATGCATGATTATAATGACCAATCTTTTCTGCCACAATGCATTCTCATCAACAACAGATGGATAAGCAAACAACTCTTTTTTTCTTTTCAGCTCAAAGAAAAGCTCTTTTCTCTCATGGTAACACAAAGTAATTCATAGCCAGCAGCATCATAAATCACACAAGCTTTTTCTTTAAACACAACTGAATAATTATTCTCCAATAATTGAGAAACAGTAAGCAATTTTTGATGAATATCAGGCACAAATAACACATCAGAAATGAGTTTTGTACCTGCCAAAGTGTCAACAGCAACTACTCCTTTTCCTTTCACATCAATGAACTTTCTATTTCCAATTCTGACTTTGGAGGTGTATGATCTGTCCAAGGTCTTGAAAAGGTTGGAGTTGGAGTTCATATGGTGTGTACAACTGTTGTCAACCAGCCACGATTCATTGCTACATTTCGTTGCATAGCATGAAGAAACAAACAATTGTTCTTCTTGCTTGTGTTGGTTCTCTGCAACTTGAGCTTACTGTCCATGAGTCTGCCTAGAAGATTTGTTCTTAAAAACCCTCTCTACATGCCCCATTTGATTATAGGCATTGCACTTCACATTAGGCATGTACCAACAATACCTTTCAAGTTGTGAAGTTCTTTTTCAATAAGGGCAAGGTGGAAACTTCTTCTTTTCTCCATCCTTGTTGTCCTCTCCAACATGGCTTTCTTGCTTCTTAGCATGAAACACCCCTTCTGTTGTTTCTTCTTGCTTTATTTCTCTTCTTTGCTCTTAAGCTTGTAAGGCATTCACAAGTTCTGGTAATGAGATTTGAGACAAATCTCTTGATTCTTTAAGAGAATAAATCTTTGATTCAAATCTCTGTGGAAGAGTGAGAATGATCTTCTCAACAATGCTCTTGTGAGAAGCTCTTCTCTTAGCAATTTGATTTTGTTCACAATCATCATTACCTTATCAAAGTACTTCTTAATGATCTCTAATTCTTTCATTTTGTCTCTCCTTAGAGTGATTACTTCCATCCTTCTTGTCTTGTCACTACCTTGGAACTCCTCCTTGAATTTATCCCAAGCTTCCTTTGCTGTCTCACATGCAATTATCCTTGTAAATATGGCATCTAAAACTGTTGAGTGCAAACAAGTAAGGGCTCTAAAGCCTTTTGCATTAATCTGATCATGCTCCTTTACCTTTTGCAAGGTTGGATTTTCGGGTAGAGGAGGTGGCACTCTAGCCGTTCCTTATATCACATCCCATAATCCATATGCCTTGAAAAAATCTAGATCTTGACAGACCAAATATGGTAATTTCTCCATCAAACAGAAGAGTTGATGGTGCTATAATGAAGTTTCCATTGCTAGAGGTTGCCATGTCTCACACTTAGGTTGGTGTTTAGGCTAGTGTTTTGGTTTCTCTCAAATTCTTCCCTCTTACTCTCTTTTCTTTTTTGTAGGTCCCTTAAGCATTTTGCTCTGATACCATATTAGCAAACTAGAAGAACCTAAAACTTGAAGAAGAAGGAGCTAAAATTGTAGAGAGAGAGTTTTTGGTACTGGTGTCAAAAGTCACACACATATGATATGTTTCCATTAACATATATATTTGTTTCACCAACTAAAGTTAAAAGTACAAAAGAGTATGACTCTCCATACTTGCTGCCATGTCTCTAAGCATAGCTGTCATCAACTAAAATAAACTAACAACTAAATATTAATCTAGTTACAGCAACTAGAAAGAAAACAATTACATCAACTAAAAGATAACAAATAAACATAACTTGAGACAAACTCAACTTCATCTGAGATAGACACGCATGTACAAATATGCACACAGACGAAATTCAGCTACATGGAAGTCATGGTTTCAACAGTATCAACCCGTAAAAAAAAGAAATATTTGTATGAAACAAGGTTGTTTGAACTCAATTTTTTGCTGAAACCCAAAAGTTACCATTAATGGATGAGGATCGTGAGTTCGATCATAAGTCGAGTTAGACACATAATTCTTGTAGGATGGCCAGGAATAAATTTTCAAAGTTGGTCAGTCTCAAGAAGAAAAGCTGTAACAAAAAGGCATATCTAAATTATTAGGACCAAATTTCAAGTTAAGGCCTTGGATTGCATACAGTTTTTGAGATATGAGCCTCCAAATAAATTGTCTCCAATTGATTTTCTTAGAGAATTCTGGCAGCAGTAGAAAAAATCTTTGAAGCGGGATCATTATCTCAGGACTTGAAGATGAAATTATATCAGGATAATTTTCTATATCTTCATGATATATAGATAGTTTTAAACAGATTGGATGAATTTATCTGATCCAGTCTCATGGAAAGGTGATAAGGAAATAATCATTTTAGGGAAGGATTTTAATAATACTAGCATTGAATTGATAAAGGAAACTACATCATTAGAATGCTATTATCAAAATGAATGTGTGGTCTTCACCATAATTGTATTTTGGTCCTAATCAAGTGAAAATAACTCTAGCGTTTAATTCCGTCGCTAAAATTGCGTCAAATTCGACGCTAAACTTGCGGGATTTCTCTTTTCTTTTTTGTAGTGGTAAGGAAGTTTATAACTGAGAGCTTGAAAAATAGCTCAAACAGATATGAACTAAAATTTTAGAGTTTACAGACAATTCCCTCATGCTATAATTATCATTGACCTTCAATACTACAAAAATAACAAAATAATATTGGTATTGATCCCAATGGCCTGCGGAGATTCGAAGTACCTCTACCACCCCACTGTCAATCTCACCTCCGCCGTTGGGGTTGGAGTTTCGTCTTACGCAGTCAAATGTAAGAAAGCCTTACTAAATACGTTAGGTCAGTCGATTCACTTGTGCACCAAAAAGTGTTAATACCAAAACTTAATTAGGCCTTATCCTTGTTTTTATTTTATATAATCAATTAGATCTTAATATAAAAAAACCCTAACCAACTTGAACGATGGCAGTTTGTTTCTTCATCTTCAGTTATAAAATGTCAACGCCAAGATTGCTGCGCTCACAGTGTCACGTTTCTTGAAACATAGATTAGTTATATGATCTGTCAAAACATTTGTATAATATTAACTGTTTTGGTATAATGTTCATGAATCTGTCCGAAAATTATTTAACTGCTTTCATAATTTATTTATTTATTTTCCTCCAAGAACCTCTCACCCTTTCGAGAAAATAAATAAATAAATTGGGGTCGGCGTCTGTTTTCTGTTTTGCACTTTTGATTGCTGGCAAGTTGCTACAAGGGATGAACCCATTAAAATTATTTTAATATTTTACTGGAAACTTACAAAAAATTGTCAATGGAACATGAATATATTTCAATAATTAATATGGATCTTAAACATTTGTCTACAAATAAAGCAAAGCTTCAAACAAGTGTACATTTACTCTTCTGTCATGTTTAATGGAGTCAGTACATGGAATAACACTTTGGATTCAGATCTTGTAGAATATAGATTTTTATTAGTAAATATTTTTCATTGTTTCTTTTTGATAATTTATTTTGTTATTTGCTCTCATAAAAAATCGAACTCGTGACTGCTTATGGCATCTCTAATGCCTATACTCATTTTTGGGTTAATGAGTCTAGCACATTAGTAATCCACTAACTCCTCACTCAATATACTATCTTTCCCTAATAGTTAATCTCTCATTATACTTAGTTAGAGACCTACAGTTATTTCACTCATTATTTCATTTATTTATAACATCTAAATTATAATAAAAATATTTATTTGACATAAGTATGTTGTGTGAGTTGATATATGAGTTAAAAATATTATTTTGAGAATTATAGTATATAATATTTATATTAATAATTATTTAATTGAACATTTAAAAATAATAATTTTAATAAAATAAAATTTAATGCTTGATTGAATAAATATTTAAAATATAATTTAACTTGAAAATTAAAAATTAACCATTGAAAATATAGTTTCATTAATAAAAATTACAATAATGTCTAAATATTAATAACAAAACAGTAAAAATATTACATTGTAATTAGTTCTAAAAAGAACATAAAATAGCTACTTGATACCCCATTTAACTTTGATTGCATTGCAAAAGTTACGGTGCTGCTTAAGTTGTTCCGCAGTCATACTAGGCGTATCCCTTGTAAATATTTCATAATCAGTTGTTCCACATTCATTACAACAAGGTTTTTTGCTCTTTTCGACGATTTTGCATTCCACTTTGGGTCGTTTTTTAAAAGTACCCACACATGCCAACAATTGAAACGCTTTTTACAATTTTGATAATATAGCTCTCGAACATGTTCCTTCAATTGATCATCATTCCAACCACTATGATGCTCACCTAATAATTTGTCGAAGATTTGGTTAAAACCATTAATCGCAGGTAGCATCCAAAACCAATGGTTCTTGCAAGTGCTTGCTTTTCTTGTAGGACCAACGCTGGTCAAACATTTAGATCCCTTTTATGTTTTGATGATAAACAAATAGAAAATAACATGTGTTCTACATAAAGTATGTTTTGTTAAGAAAAACGTATGTCATAGGTATGCAACATACATCGAAATGGATGCCAACTTTCGTGAACAAAGACGGAAGCCATTGGATGATTTAGGTGCAAAAACAACGTAGGTGTTACATATGCAATGTACGTCTTTAAGATGCCATGTACGTCACAGTTAGATCAATGTATGCCATTTCATCTAATCAAAATGCGGGAAATTGAAGAACACTTGAAGATTTGAAAAGTTGATGATCAACGCACATTCTGGTTAGAGTGCAATGTACGTCAAGAGTGAAAGACAAAGAGAAGATTTGAAGATCAAAGTATAAATGTTTGTACTTCATGAAGATCTAGAAAAAAAAATAAAAAAACAACGGTCAATTGAAGATGGACAGCATACGCAAACCAAAGTGAAATGTATGTCATGGTGTGTCAATGTACGTGAAGATACACTCAAACATACGCCACAAGCTCCGGATTAAAACAAAAGCTACTGGGTGGAAAATGTTCCAAAACAACATACGTCACGAAAGAAAAATGTACGTCATCTAGGAAATCAGCTATGATCAACGTACGTCATTTGGATATGAAGATCACAACGTAGGTGATGAAAAGTGCACCATACCTGAGCATGATCTGACAGTGCATTAAATGCGACCCATACCTTACCATAACGTCTATAATCCATCTCATAACATTCCAAAAACAAGAGAGGAGTATAAATACATGCTTGGAGGTTAGAAAAAATTCTAGAACACTTGAGCATTCACTTTTAATAGCAACCAAGCATTAAAGCATTGATTTTCTCTCTCTTATTGATACAAATGTATTGTTCATCAATTTTGATCAATATTGCTTGTATCACTAGTTCATTTATTATTAGGGAGTGTTTCAAAAGTAGTATTTAAGAGTGATTGTGAGTGGGATATAAAGGTAGATCTTTAGGTTGGTTTGTTCTTGATCCGGAATCAAGAACTTTGTAAGAGTTCTCACTTACCTAGAAAGTGAAGTTGTAATCTTGTGAAGATCGTTAGTGGAAATTCTAAGTGGTGAAACTTAGGTGGTAAACATAGGCAAATAGTTGGTCAAACCATTATAAATTTGTGTGTTCTTTCTTCTCTACACTTATCACTTGTGTTAACTTTGAAGAAATTTCAAAGGTGCACACATCACACTATTCAACTCACGTGGTAATTGACTCTACATTTCTCTTCACACTCAATCTTTGATGTTCATTGTAATACTTGATGACTCGTTTCCAAAATTATTTCTCGTTTTTTCCATCACAATTGGATCACTTGAAATTGTAAGCCATGCTTTTGCGAGCCTTTTGCATCCTCCATACTCCACAATTGACGTTTATCTTCAAATTCTTTGTTCGGCTCTTACGATAAATGAATATTCTCAATCCCTAAATCTGTGGAAAAAGGATGGAATTTGAGAATAAGAAATAGAACCCGCTTCTGTCAACTTGGAATTATCTGTTCGAGAACTGACATCTAAATTATGAGAATTTATTTGCATATTTGGGGGAAAATATGTGTCACGACTCATTCCCGGGACCATGACCGACGTACGAGGCGAAACGTCTATGGGAGACTGGCTCATCGTGCACAAGCCTCGATATACAAAATTATTACCCAAAGTCATATTTAATAAAATATGATAAAAACCAATTAAAGGTTTAAACATCATTTATTTAAACAAAACACAATATAAATTCGCGGAAATAATTTCAAATTAAACATTTGAAATAACAAATAAAAAAACAAAAAAAAAAAATCACACAGGAAACCCGGTGTGGAACATCTACTAATCATACCAACGGGGCCTGATCAAAAGGGCACTGACCGCTACATCGGGATACCTCACTGAGTATCAATTGTCAATGATCATAATCCACAAGAGTCGCCTGCAAGATGATAATAAACAGGGACAAAACAAACAAAGAAAAGGGGGTCAAACCCAGTTAGGGAAAATACTCCAGATTGCCTCATACGTGCCTTACAAAGGCTGTTTTGAAAACAGTTCGAAAATGCCACATGCAAATATAGTCAACATATACATATATATACACGCTACATACGTAGTAGCAACTCAAAACCCTTTTCGAAATCGTTCGCAATCAAAGCAAACATCATGCACTAAACCATCAGCAACTGAAACAAAACCTTTCCAAGATTTTCTTCAGAACATATCAGACAATAACAAAAAAACAAAGTGTTTCCAACAAATGTTTCATCTTATGAGATTCCAAAACAAAATCCTTTTTAAGGTTATACTAAAACTTCAAAACAAAGGTCATAATCCTTTGTAACCGTTATCAAAGCTTTTTTCAAACTCTAGAATAAAAGTAAAAAACTCTTTCAAACCTTGTTGGAAGTTTAGTATCAGAATTCAAAACCTTCTACCTTTACTAGAAATTCCAAATCAAAGTTTACCACGTAGGCATAACAACATCCTTTTATCTTTTATTGAAAACTCCAATCCATAGTTCAAAAATCGTTCTAGCCTCGCTAGAAATTTCAAAATCCAAAACTTCGCCCGTAGGAATAATAATAATAATAATAATAATAATAATAATTTCAAAAAGACATATATCACAGATAAGATACCGATAGCAATCGTGGTGTGATCTGTGCCACTACCACCGTAATAATGATCGTGGACTCTGTCACTGATCCAATAACAAATCATATGCCCTCGTCAGGATACATAGCTACAGACAACCCTGGTAGCTGGGCCAATAACAAATCCTTGGTACACCAAAGACTACGAACCCCGTAGCGAAGGTGTGTCGTCTCTAAAACATTTACATAGTATAATTAAACCCAATAATAATTGGTCATACGACCCAGTATATCAAAAACAATGCGATATATAAAATATAACTTATATATCGAAATCCATAACATACTTACATAAAGTATGAATTTCAATAAATTCAAAATATTTATCAGAAACAGTAAAGATATATCCATTTCAAAATTTACCAATAGAATATAATATAATCCATTTATATTATATTTTAAAAAAAAATCATCTTTTGTCGAAGCGAAAAATCTTTCAAATACAGAGTATCACTACTCTTTTCCAAAATTCAAATAGTTTTCCAAAAACAATTTAATAACAATTCAATAACATACAAGTCATCACATAGACCTAATTTTAAGATTTTCAATCATTTAATTATTCCAATTATATGCTAAGGTGATAGCACAACAAAAACATATATATTGAAGAGATACAGCATATGTGTCTGAAGCTGTCATCCACTCACCTAGACACCGAGCTAATAATCCGATCGTGGTCCACTGGTGAAGGATTGGTTGCCTCGGGAACGGAATAGAGCTTAAACAAAATATTTTACAAACAAATCAATACGATGATTGTGGCAATATAGAACACATATGAAATGCAAATGCAGACCCGGACGCCATCGGCTTCAGAAATCCTATTTTGATTGAAGATCTAGCACTCACGGCCCAAAAATAAAAATTCATGTAAAATTACGAATTGGTCTCCGAATTTTGTAAAATTATACTTTAGTCCCTAAAATCTCAAAAATTAATAATTAATTTCCAAACTTTTAGAATTTATAAACTAGTCCTCAAAATATTTTAAAATTATAATTAGACCTCACTTTTCCTAAAATTAAAAATATGGTTCCTTCCTTAAAAATAAAATTACAAATGTGAAACTCACTAGCCCTCAACCAAATATGGCACATCTGCAAATATCAGGACTAGTCCTTAATATATTTAGAGGCATGGAAAATTTTAGTTCTAGTCCTTTCGATAAAAATTTGCACAAAAGCATCTTAAAACCTTAACCGAGCATAACCCATCGTTTCCAACCATTCCAATTGACTCATACCAATCCCAGCAACTTGAATCCATCAGTGGTTATCATCTAAAATATTAAAAACCATCTGTTATAGTCCTAACAAATTTGGATTACACATTAAAACCAATCATTAATTCACAAACTCCACCAATATTCATGTTTACCCATCTTGTTTCCATCAAAATCCAACAAAAACAAACCTTAAAACAACCTAGAAATGCTTCGAATTCGAAGCTCAACACCTACTGAAACCCATTTATCTCAACAAGTTCTAACAGAAATAAATGAAAAAAGAAGACAAAAGAACAAATTGGAATCAATTTCTTACTTGGGATTGCAGAGAAAAAGATGAAAAGTGTCACGACCCACATATGAGAGCCTGTGACCGGCGTACGAGGTAAACTGTCTATAGGAGTCCAACCCATCTCGTACAAGCCTCATGGATCATAACTTACTTCCCAAATACAATTGATTAAAATATTTATTTAATAAAAATATTTATTATTTAAAACATAAGATAGAATAAACATATATCATAGATAAAAATATCCAAAACATATATAAATATCGTAATAAATCAAAATACATCAAAGTATAAAGGTAACCCAATAACCCCACAATATCCCGGTGTAGA
>CAODLS010846018.1:0-10823 GCA_948243855.1 Flueggea neowawraea
ATGATCTGCAGCCTTTGTGGTTGGAGTAAGTATATTTGCATGTAACTTTTGGTTTTTCACCAAGCCTAAACCATGAAAATTATCAGTCCAATAATATTAAATGGGTAAAGCTTTGTCAAAATCAATCCACTCAGAGAAGTAGAAACAAACCATCTGGAAGGACATTGCCACAATAATTCCGAACGCCATTTTTGTACACTGTCCATAGTGATGTATCGGTGCTTCCAGTCACATATCCTCTGACTAGAGAGTTACAAAATAATCCAAATTAATAAAAGAATTAAGTGAACAAGATTGTCATCTCGAAACTGAAAATGGCAGAAACAAAACCATAGAACAGATCCAAACGCAAATGATATAGCTTGAGAACATCTCAAAAGGTTGACAATTTTGACTTCACAGTAAAGATAAAGTTCTGACCATACTGGCTACGATGTTTTCCTTTAGACTCAAATGAGACCAGTAGTGTATGCATAATATATAAAGACAAGATGATGGGTCCTGATATTAGAGATGAATAATATTAGTCTAAGGCAGTATTAGTATTGGTATTAGTGTTTGTATTAATGCAGGTATATTCTAGATTGGTGAGGTGGCATAGTTTGTTAGACTTTAGTAGTATATAAGGGGTGACAGGGGAAGGGGAACGGGAGCTGAGTAATAGTCTGTGTTTTGGTTTTGGTTTCGGCTTTGGCTTGGGAGAAGGATAGGCTCTACAATTCCTATAATTGTTATCTTTGTTATTATCCATATTCTTCTTGTTATCAGTACATTCAGTCCATTTCTAGTTTTCTTTTCTCTTACTGATATTGTTCTTGAGTTGAAGTTTCTGTCATCCTATCACAAGATGAAACATGATATGATTCCCTGATGATATCACATTGCATTATATAGACTCAGATGGTTCTACTCACTAAACAATTTAAAGAAAAAAGGACAGCTGAGAAATAAGTAAAAGCTTTTTAACCAAGATAAATTAATTGACACCAGCAAGCGAAAACAGTCTGTGAGAGATACTAACCAACAAATTCAACAGGAAACACTGAGCATTTCTTTGCAATAGTTACATTTTTATCAGGAGCTGATACAACAGCATTTGCAGCGATGTGTTGAGTATTATTGAACCACCAAAGACTTGTCTCATTTAGAACCTGAAAGGAAAATACCAACTGTATTTATCGATAGCACAAGGCCAATTGAAAGGCAAAGAGGCACCTAGAACCTAAAGCTGTTTATCAAAGATGAATGCCACTAGAAGCATATATGGCCATACTGCCGCCACATTGCCACAAAACGATTATGTAAAAGATTATCAATTAGTTCCCAAATATAACGAAACAAGGACTGTCATCAATCAAGATAATTCAATTTTTTTAAATTTAAAAAAAGTATGTGAAAAATATATTGCACAAGATTTAAAGTACCTGGCCTTTAAGTTGTGACCAGAACAAGGAAATCCCCACTGTCATATATGTCTCTCACCTAAAAACCCAAAGTTGGTCAATTTCTCCTCCAACATTATAAACTGAACATGGTTTCTGAGAAAAACTAGTAATTCAATTTTTTTAGCTCCCTAAACATTTGAAAAGTTCAAAATAATTAGACCATAAAATTTCCGACCGGTTCCATCACTTGAAATAAGATTAAGTTTTCATGTTGCCTCTCAATTTCATAACTACAAAAGTTAACTCCACTTAATAATATACTAAAGAAGAGAACTTTTTGTTATGATATTACAATTGAAGTACCTTTCCCCTGGTTTTGGATTTGAGACCAGGAACCGTCAACTGAAGATTTGTCTCAGAAAGACAATTAGGCAGCGAGTTTTCAACGGCACCAGAGACCTCATCTTTGCGGCTGTTGTTGATTAAAGCATCAAGAAACAGTTTTTCATGTTGGTCTTTTCCTGACATTACAGACACAAAGATTCTTGGGAATCTCTTGGGATGCAGTTCTGGGTTTGGTCTGAACGAAGAGATTGAAGTTTGTTGCACGGTGGGTACTGCAAACTTCAGCTTCGTGAGCGCGGTTTTTGGAGGGTTTAAGGTTCTCATACACTGCCATTCCCAAGATTCTCGCACGCTCCTGGTTTTCACTCGCAGGCACGCAGCTTTATATTTCGAGAATTATAAAACGCAGAACCTGTAAACAGTAAAAGCTACTATACGCGTCGTTTTACATTTAAAACCGAACCGTCAGTTCGACCGGTGGACCGAATACTAAACCGGTCAGGTTTAGGTTTAAAAACCAATAATTTACAAAACCGGCCAGTTCAGATCTAAAAACCAAAAAATGGACTGATTAAGTTTAAATTTATATTTCTTCAAAAAAAATTAAAATTATATTATTTATTTATACTAATTAAAATATATAATATAATTTTAAAAATTATTTTTGAATGTCAAGCACTAAAATTTTAACATATATATAATTCTAAATTTAACGGTGGACGTAACTTCTCTAATTATTACCATTAAATCTAAATATAATAAATGGTGAGGATAGAGAGAAAGTGTAAAATATTTATCCTTAGAGTAAGTAGAGCCATTTTCACATACACACACATATATATATATATATATACTAGTATGAAACTTGTGCGATGCAGTAGGAATTTTCAAGCAACTAAATTATTTAATTAATTTAGTGCCAAATTCTTTTTTTGGTGCCAAATTCATTTTTAACTTGAGAAAATTATTCATTTAGAGGTCAAAATTAGAAACTTTGATGCTATAAAATCATTTCTTAAATCATTCATTTGCACTGTTTAATATAGAAATTTAATTCAAATTCAATTCATCAAAATATAATTTATAAAAGAATAATCGTAATCCTTAAGCCCTTCAAATGGATTAGTCATCACTGACCCGTAAATTTAAAAATCCCAAAATACTTATAAAAAAATCACATAATGCCTCTGATAATATAAATTAATTCTGTCATGTCAAAAAAAGTAACGTTTACTACATATATGAAAAAAAAGTGATGATATTGGATACTTGATAAATGGGAGCTTAGTGGTGATTTCATCCACCAATTTTTTGCTCTTATATTTTTAATTTAAATAAATTTTTGCTACTTTATATTCCTACTGTGTTATACAGAAATTCAATTTCATATTAATTTTATCCGCATATATTTGTGAGTAGTTCTCTACTTGCATGTCTTATTATGGTCAGGTTCTTGTTTTGTTTATCTCTTCAAATTAACTTTAGAGTTTTTAATATTATTTTGTTTATTTGAGTCATTTCAATATTCTATTATAAAATTCCCAATAAGTTTCCACTGTTTTTCTTTTTCGTTTTGAAATTTTATAATATTTGCTCCGTCCCAATTTGATAGGTACTAACTAATTTTCATAAAAATTAAGAAATAACAGTTTTAGTAGTTAAAATTATTTAATTCTATATGATTTTTTATTTATGCTATTTGACTAATTGGGTTTGTAATTAATGAATTAGTTAAAACAAAGATTAAATAGGGACAAACTTGTAACTTCGTTAATAATAAATGCAACAAAAAAAGAAATGTGCATATATTTTGGGACATTCAAAATAAAAAGTATGCCTATCAAATTGGGACTGAGTGAGTACTTGAAAATATATAAATATTTTTTCTTTCACCATATAAATATATTTGGATCAAATACTACTTTTTATCAAAATATAAAATTCAAAATACCTAATTGGTTTTTTAATATAAATTGGTTAATTAATATAAATGTCTAATGTAAGCATATTTATTATTGTTTTTATAACACATTTTTGTATAATACATGTCACGTTAGTAATATGTCAAATGTCATTAATTTAGACTGACATATGTCAATATTTCAATATATGTATTTTACTTTATATTAATATAAAGATGGATCAACTAGTGACTCGCAAATGGAACCAACAAATCAGTGACCAACGCTCTAACTGATCTAATGGCCGGTCCGGTTGGGATAACATGATATGGACTTGAGCGTATTTTGCGTATTTTGCGTATTTTTATAAGGATGAATAATAATTATATAAGTAAAAAATATACCTTCTAACAAAATACTAAATATTAAAATTGCGCAGTGAACCCATTGTGTAATTTGGGGCTCTTTTCTAGAGTGAGTGAACAAGGATTTGACGGTGGCGGTATTTGGGTACAACTAGGGCCCGGGAAACGCGAAACCGACTATATAAACAAGGCGTACGCATCGTTTTAATTAAAACGAAGAAACAACTAAAACCCCCCCCACAACAGCCCAAAGTCACACACTCACACCAAATAGCCGAAACTCTCTCTCTCTCTCTCCTCATTGTGCAATAAAGATCGCTAATTTTGTTTGATTTACAGAGAGATACATCTATACGTACATATACATCCCCAATTCTTTATCCCTCCAGATTCATTGGGTTTCCTTCAACGGGAAGAATCTGCGATTCGCTCGGTTCATGATTGTCTCTCTCTCTCTCTTCTCTCTCTCTGATCTTTCGTTTCCGTGCACTTCTTTGCAAGGGCTCGCTCTCGATCTTCAATCTCTTTCATTGTTTAGGGATTCGTTAGCGGAGTTGGTGTTTTTCGTTTCGGATTAGTGGGTTTTTTGATAGGCAAGGAAACAAGTTTGTGAATTTCATTTGTTCTTGATGTGGGACTAATTTGGAATTGCTGTTTTGTTTTTAAAGAAGAAGAAGAAGACGAATGATGGTGGAGGTGTGTGTGGGTTTATTTTGTTGGGGTTTTGTGTGATAAGGGGTTTTATTAATCGTTTACTGATGAAAATTTTGTTACTTATTTTAGGTTCCGAACCTGGGAGTGTAGCGATACTGCGGTAGGAAAGTGATTTGTGTGTTCGTGGTGAATGTGATTGCTGTTGTTTTGCTTCTCTGTAGATTGGTTTGATGAGGAAGAAGAGGAAAGGTAGCGATTCGGATGGGCTTGAGAATGTAAACGATGAATCAGGGCGGACCTATGATGATGCCAAATCCTCAAATCTTAGGTGTCATTATTCGCTAGAAGACTGCAATAGAATAAGGAAGAGGTCCAAAGAAGATGCAGACAATGAACCTGTTAGTTCTTGCAAAAGTAAACTTGCGGGAATCGCCACTGCCCCGCCTTGTGGAGCTTCATCATCGTTGTTGCTGCCTGGAAGAGGCCTTAAGAGGAAGATAGGTTGCATTGATGTTGCTACTCAGACTGGTAGGAAGAACAAGATCGAGGATGACTATTTCGCGGGGGACACACTTGGGCGTGGTAAATTTGGATCAGTTTGGTTGTGTAGGTCTAAGGCTACTGGAGTGGAGTTTGCCTGTAAAACTTTGCGTAAGGGTGAGGAGACTGTTCATAGGGAAGTGGAGATAATGCAGCACTTGTCGGGTCATCCTGGGGTAGTTACTTTACATGCAGTGTATGAGGAGTTAGAGTGTTTCCATCTTGTAATGGAGCTTTGTTCTGGGGGACGCTTGATTGATCAGATGGTCAAGGAGAGCCACTACTCGGAGCAACGGGCTGCTAACATATTCAAAGATGTGATGTTAGTTATTAAGTATTGTCATGAGATGGGGGTTGTGCACAGAGATATAAAGCCCGAGAATATACTTTTCTCGAGCTCGGGGAAGATTAAGCTCGCAGATTTTGGATTGGCAATGAGAATTTCTAATGGTACCTATCTCTTACCCTGTTCAACAAATTGTTTTAACTTTTCTCTAATGATGTGTTTTGTATTATTTCTCTTTTGGTGACTTCTGAATGCAATTTTCATGTATATGGTGTTAGAACAGCAGGGTTCAATGTGCATATTCAGGAAGATGTACTTTCAAAGCACTCAAACATAAGGGTGGAGGAGACATATCTTAATGTCTTTTGTTTTTATGATTTTTTTGTGATAAATGTGCCTAGTGTGTGATATTTTTAGATAAACACAGGATGGCAAATTTACATGCAAGAGATGTACTGTGTATATTACTCCAATCAAGAGCCTTTTGACTGCTTATTAGTGATTGCAGTTTTGTTTTGATTTAAAGAGTGTGGTTTAGCCAATTGGCTGAAAAATGAGGATAAATGAGGAGGCCAACAGAAGTCACTGCCCCTTTTTATATCCCCATATCTCTAGTTGGTAGACTTTGGCATATGAAATACAGTTTCTTGTCATGTGAAAGATAAAATTATGAAGAAATTCTTTTGAAATTATGAGAACTCTGCAGTTCCTTTTTTTTTTTCCCACAAGTTGTAATGGTCATCACAAGCATGAGGATAATACATGAGGTTCACTTTTAGTTCCCGTTGTTTCTTCAACATGTGGTGAGGATATTTGCAGAATTATTTCATAGGTGTTGGTAGAAAATTCAGTATCTAAAAGAGATTGTAAACAAATGTTATAGCATCTAAAGTAGATATATAGGTTTCTTTCCCTCATGCTGCATTATTTACTCTCTCCACTGTCTGCTTGTTTGCTAAAAATTGGTCTTGGAAGCAAATTTCTCTGCTGTTACTTTTTTTGTTTGCATTTGAAATGTTCTTTTGAGAATGCAGGTCAAACGTTGTCTGGTCTGGCTGGAAGTCCAGCATATGTTGCCCCGGAAGTTCTGTCTGGAAATTATTCTGAAAAGGTTGATATATGGAGTGCTGGTGTTCTCCTACATGCTCTTTTGGTTGGCGTTCTTCCATTTCAAGGAGACTCTTTAGAAACTGTATTTGAGGCAATCAAGACAGTGAAGCTAGATTTCCACTCAGGGATGTGGCAAAAAGTATCTAAACCTGCACGTGATCTAGTTGGAAGAATGTTGACCAGGGATGTTTCTGCAAGAATATCTGCTGATGAAGTAATGAGTAAGTTTTTGATGCTTTGATGTGGACTTGTTCTTGTTTATATTACCTTTTATTTTGCGTTCCCACTTTTTATTATCGTATCCATTGTTAATATGTGAAAAAGTTTACACGTTTTCTCCATGACTGTTTTCTCATATGCTTGCTGATCTATTATGTGATGGTGGAAATTTGCCTTTTGCTTAGTCTGACATATCTAATGCATCTCATGTTTTTTTATTATGGTCACATAATTATGGATTGTTTCTCTGGATGCTGTCGCAAGTTGTATGGTTAGGATCCTAACACTTTTGTTTGACGTTATTCCAGGGCATCCATGGATACTGTTCTATACAGAGCGTACAATAAAAACATTGTCCATCAAGTCAAAACTGAAGAATCAAGCAGGAGCAATTCCCTATCCTTCTGCTAATCCTCCTGCAGTGGAGGCTTGGGGAAACAAGTTAGGAAGTGGCTATCGTTCTGCAGCTTTAAGCCAGGATTCATCATTTGATAGTTTGAGCAGCAAGTCAGAAGAGCACGATGATTCTGGTTTCGTAGATGCACTTGCGGTGGCAATTTCACACGTAAAGATTTCAGAGCCAAAGAGAAGCAGACTATGTGGACCGACAGGGCCTATAGAGCAGCAGTGTTCGTCTAACTTGACGGCTAATAATCTGTGTAAAGCATTCTGATCCTGCCGGACAAACTGACGCCTCTAACAACATTCTCTCCACTGTTTTTTAAGCTGGGGAACTCAAAGACTAACACGCCCCGGTGCAAGTTTCAGTGGGCATTGTTGGTTACAAGACAATAACCATCCAGTAAATATGGTGTCATTTCTTTTCAATTGATCTGGGTGCATAGGCTTTCTGTGTTCATGTTCACAAATAACCTAATAAAGTGTTTAGCCTCTGATTTACTGATAAATTGATGTAAAGAATGTAAATACAAGGTTAGTGAGCGATTTTGGTTTATTTTTTGGTATGCACCTGTTGCAAGATCTAATCCATTTCTTTGCCAAGTCAGATTTTTGTGAAATTTTTGAGCTTTGGTTGATTGAGTGGAAAAGAATTGACCAGTGACCAGTTTGTAACATTGATCGGTGACAAAATGATTCAACTCAGAAAAAACTTTACTCATTGACCAATTTATCTGTACTAAGAAAGAAAGTGTCCCGGTTTTTCTATGTCAAGGACATGTTTAATGTCCTCGACATTGTGATAAAAATGGTGGTGTGATCTGCCTGCTCTTTTTCACTGAATTCCCGTTAATGGTGGATCTTGACACCTCGTCATTAAATTCTCATGTCCATTGTCAAACAGACTATCGCATCATGTGAATAGTTTGAAGATTTGATAATGTCAACAGTTTAGGTATATTTAATAGGGTCGTTTTCTTTCCTTTCCCAAGTAGAAGAAAAAGGGTTTTCATCTCATGAGTATGGAACCTTTTTTTTTTTCAGTCGGCATGAGTATGGAACGTTGAAGGGTTCTTGCTATGTACAAATTTGCTGCTTGTAATACCGGAAAAAGAACCATCTGGTTGTGACAAATTGAATGATAGATTGCATATCGATAAATTATATAAATTATATAATAAAAAATTTAAAAAATAATACATCTACTGAAAATTATACTTTATTTAGTAATATGTATTTTCGATATGCTTAAACCAGTACTACAGCGGTAATCATAGCAGAATAAACTAATAGAAAATGGTGAGAATCTACAACGGTTGCGGTATGTATTGTATATTGAGCATGCATCTACCATTGACCAAACTAAATTTTATAAAGTTTAACCCTGAATCCCCTTCGATTTCGAGACTAACTTCTTATGATCAAGTCATAGATAAGCTAATAATTTGCTGTCTCTGCAAATCCAAGTGAACTATGGATGTCTTCAGCAAAGATCACACCAAGAAGAAGAGTTCAGCGCACTCTATCAAAATCATCGTTACATCCATCTTCCTACTTATCTCGATTCTCCTGCTTATTCATTTACAGACCTCTCCATTCCATTCCATTTCATCTTTGACTTCTGCTTCAAGGCCTTTCTTCAAGACTTATAGTGATCCTGATGTCTCGAAGATGATCAACATCTTGACCTCTGAGCTCCGAGACTCTGTTACTTTTCTTCCCATCAAAGACTTGAGGTTCGCAAAGATTGCCATGGAAGGGAACACCTGGTTTATGAGCTCATTAAACGATAGTCATGAAGAGAATGAAGCTGAACACATCTACTTCCCTTCTGAAGCCTCCAAAGGAAGGAATCTGTGCATCAAAGGTCGCAACACAGGAGATGGAACCAAGAATTCGTATGCCTTGGCATGGCCAGAAGCTCTTCCCGACTCTGCCATACTCATGAAAGGCTTGACTTTTGTGTCAGACACATACTATGATTATGTAAATTTGTGGCATGGTGTATGTGCTATGGCTCCTTTTGTTGGTTGGTCTATTAAGAATGAGTGCCAGGGACCAGAAAGATGGGTTCTTTTCCACTGGGGAGAGATGAGGTTTAAAATGGGATCATGGCTGCAACATCTAATGTAGGCTAATTTTGGAGAAGTCAATATTGAAAATTTTGAAAATGGAGATGTACCTCGTTGCTTTGAGAAGGCAGTTGTAATGAGGCACAATCAAGGAAGTATGGGAAAAGAGAGGAAGCTTCAGGTTTTTGATTTGCTGAGATGTAAAGCTCGGAGATTTTGCAGCATAGACCCTTCAGGTACAGGAAACGATCGCAACGAAAGAGGCAAACCAGTCATCAGATTGACACTTCTTATGAGAAAAGGCTCAAGATCATTCAAGAATGCAACAGCTGTGTCTGACATTTTCGCCAAGGAATGCAAAAAGGTGGAAAGCTGCGTGTTGAAGGTGGTTCAATCCGAGGATCTTAGTTTCTGTGATCAGGTTTGCGACCTCTGCTCAGTAGATACCAAATGACTTCAAGTCACCAAAACTGATGATTTGTAATAGCTGATGGCTAAGATAGGCTGTGTTATTGATTCAGGTCAGAGTAATGACTAACACCGACATCGTTGCGTCCCCACACGGCGCTCAGCTGACAAACATGCTCTTCATGGACAGAAACAGCAGCATAATGGAGTTCTTCCCAAAAGGGTGGTTAGAGCTCGCCGGGGTAGGGCAATATGCTCATCACTGGATGGCAGATCAATCTGGAATGAACCACCGCGGTGCATGGTGGGAACCACTGTATAAAAAGGATTGCCCAAATCCTCAACATGACAAAGAATGCTTCAACTTCTACAAAGATGGCAAGGTTGGCCACAATGAAACCCATTTTGCAGACTGGGCGGCAACAGTTCTTCGGCAAGTAAGAGCTTACAGGTTGGAACAGCTAGCTAGGAGTTCAATAGACGAGCCACAATCTTCTTCCTGTCACTGCTAGTATAGTAGGATCCATTCACCATAGTTCTACGCTTTCAAAGTGCACAATCTTTCCTTCAAATAAACCTAATAATGTTTAACTCATACAGAGTGTAGTACAAATTCTCTCTTTTCGCATAGATGCAACCTTTTGGAACATCCAAAGTTATTAAAATTCTCAAAATGTCGTCTTCAAATGCTAAATAAATATACAAATTTAGTATAGGTTCTTTATCTTGATTTTTCTATAGCAGAGGCCGACATAAAGGCAGAAGAGTCTAGTGCAAGGCAATAGTGAAGAGATGACTATTCAGCACCGTCTCGCTTCTTTTTTTCGTCAAATCAATCAAGACACAGCAAAATGTGGGTTTCTGAAGATATTCAATGATATAATCTGCTTATACATCTAAAACCAAGAACAGAACATCAATCTTTGCGGCACAAGATCAAGCATTATATTATGTCATATGAGAAACGAATTCCAGATGTCATCAGAACAAATTCATAGATGAACAAATATTTTGTCTTGGCAGACCTCATCTTTTGGATATTTTGGACCACAAGTAGATGATCATGAAAATAAGAAGTGCAAAAAGAACAACATGGACAACATTGTTAGCACCATTCTTCACAATGCTCCTGTTCAATC
>CAODLS010846106.1:0-15826 GCA_948243855.1 Flueggea neowawraea
GATTAATAAACGATCTCACTTTTCCTAGTGTGAGATCTTACCGTGAACATGTGGTTCTTAGTATTACTTACCCTTATAAACCTTAACACATTCACAACGTGTAGTTGAGTTTGGCTACTCTAGCTTGCTGTTAATGGTCATGATTGATTCGACTAAACATGTCAAACTGGGCAAGT
Source organism: Flueggea neowawraea (assembly GCA_948243855.1). Lineage (NCBI taxonomy): Eukaryota > Viridiplantae > Streptophyta > Magnoliopsida > Malpighiales > Phyllanthaceae > Flueggea > Flueggea neowawraea. The sequence continues at coordinate 177 of CAODLS010846106.1, forward strand.
AAACTTGGCTATGTGGATTGTCTGGTGTAAGAGGAAAAGTTCATTTCTAGACGCATTTGCACTAGTCTCATTAGTTTACTTAGTCGACTCTCATGTAGTATGTTACATGATGTGTGAACTATGAGTAAAGTTTTCGTGAGACCGAGAAGTTTGAAAGCAACAATTGTGTGGTTATGAACTAGGAAAAAGCATACGTTTCAGCAGTATAAGTTGTTGTTGTATACACTTTGGTAGAATGAAGTCGTTCTACAAAAAGACACATTTTGGCAGGATTAAGTTATGAGCTGTTATATATCCCTTACAGGTGTATAACAATTATGTTCTTATCGTATGCTGGTCGCGGTGTCTATTTGCCTGTATGACGAGAGGATCAAGCATGATTATGTGAGTGCTAACCATATTACATGATGATGTACCATGCCGTCATGTGCGAGTGGGAGATGTTGGAAAAAATGGTCCGCCTATGACAGGTGAACCGAACCGGTCGGTCGAGATATCAATCAAGACCGTGAACCGAGACTAATTGGTAAGCCCAATTGAGTTGGTCTTATAAGGCCCACAGGCCCGTTAGGCCCAATTGGTGGCCTATAAATAGGTAAAGGAGGGAGGAGAAGTGGAGAAGGTGGAGAAAGAAGGAAAAAAAAAAGAAAAGAATAAAAAAAAAGAAAGAAAAAGAGAGAGAGAGGGAGGAAAAATGTTTCCTCCTTCCCTCTCTGTAACCCGCTTCTTCCTCTTTCCTTCGTGACATCTCTCTCCATCCGGAAGAATATGTTCTTCCTAGGGACTCGATCTAAAGAGGCATTTAGACTGCGAATGAGCCGAGCACTCCCGTCGACTATCCGACAGTGGTTTGCTCGCGAGACCAACATTGAAACCTAGTCCTGTAGCTGCTGTTTACTACTATACTTCCACTGAAATCGAGGTTGGTAACTTGAACCACCTTTTATAATGTTTATTTGTTGAATTAGTACCCGATTCCTTCAACAGGTTTCAAAAATAAACTCAAAACACAATCATGAGCTAAATCCTGAAATGTCCCTGTTGATGCCCGCTCACAGGAGTATTTCTATGAACTTGAAGAGCCAATTAGAAGCCAATGACATAGAGGGTATTAGACCTTACAAAAATGTTAGGTTACTAGAAGTTCAAGCTCATGGGTCGGAGAACTTAGGTTGTTTGGCTAAGGATTGTAGAAATTTCATTGACAATAGGAGAAAGCTGAGATTGGGTGATGGCGATGCAGAAGCAATTCGAAAATTGTTTCTTAGGATGCAAAAAAAAAGATAGGGATTTTTTTTCATTTAATGGACCTCGACGATGATGAGAGATTGACCAATGTGTTATGGATCCACCCTCGGTCTAGAGCAGCATATGAGGAATTCCACGACGTCGTGAGTTTCCAAACAACCTACCTTGTCAACAGATACAGGATGCGATTTGCGACCATGGTGGGTGTCAATCACGACGGGCAATCCATCCTGCTAGGTTGTGCACTAATTGCACATAAGGACATAAGGTCATTCAAGTGGTTATTCAATAATTGTTTGGAAGCAATGGGAAACGTCCATCCTAAAGGCATTCTCACTGATCAATGTGAAAGCACAAAGGCTGCTTTGCAGAGGTTATGCCAAATACTATTCATAGGTATTGCATTTGGCATATTGTCTGTAAGCTTCTACAGAAGTTTAGAGGGGTAGCCAAGTTTGACAAGGCAATAACTAAGTTTAAGTCTCTTGTGTACGACAACACTACAATTGCAATTTTTGAGCAGAAGTGGGTTGAATTCCTGATGAAGTATGGAATGGAAAGGCATGAATGGTTGAATGATCTTTTTACACAAAGGGAGAGACGGGTTCAGGTTTATCTGAACCATAATTGTAATATTCTGCTCATTTCTGTCAAGAAATACTGTAGCTTTTTGGCTAGGTCCGATTTGATCTTGAGGATAATCAGACGTATTTCCAGGGATTAGGTGTCATCGAATCTCGAAGGATGTCCGATGCGCGTTGGGAAACGTGATATGTCGAGTATGTGATTTGAGAGTGAGTATCGTGCGTATGACGTACGTTGTCGAGTGAGGAAGACGTACGTTATCTAGAAAATAGCATGACGTACGTTGTAGAGATACGACGCATGCTATCTGGGATACGAGGATGATCAACATACGTTGTCATGGTAAGACGTACGTTGGGTTGTGTTCCTTCGAATCTGAGGCTACTGGATGTTTTACGACGTACGTTGTGAGGTATAACGTACGTTGTGCGCCATCACAACGTACGTTGTCATTGAGTATGACGTACGTTGTCTTTAAAATTGTCATCACAACGTACGTTGTCATTGAGTATGAAAATGTTGAAACGGTACGTTTTGATCTGCAGCTCTTAAAACGTTCGTAAATCGACGTTTTTCGTCATTTTTCACTCACAATATCTCCAAATCGCTCTAAAACGCTCTTATCTTGGTTCTCCAACATTCCTGATCCATTTCTAAGGTAAGATCAACATCCTTTTTTCATTTATAACTCATTTTCATGCATTGATTCATGAAAATGCATTTTGTCCGAATTTGAAATGGGTTTTAATTTTTGGATGATTTGTGATGAATGGATGTTAGAGGGTGTTAGAAATGTCAGAGGGACTTGTATGAACTTGATTCAAGCTTTGAATCAAGTGATTTGATGAGTTTTTGGTGAACCTATGGTTTGGTTCAGATTTTGATGATTTGAGCATGAATGAGTATTTTTCTATTGAAATTGAGGTTAGATTTGTATTCAGGAGGTCGATTAGAGTCGAAATACATGATTGATTTGGAGATTCATCGGTTGAATTGAAAGTTAGATAATTTTGAAAATAAAACTAGGGTTTTTTATAGTTTTATAAATTCTGAAAAGTTTTGATCTAGATTTGTAAATTCTGAACTTTAGAGTATAGATTTGAAATTTTGAAAGGTTGAGGTATAGAATTATAATTTTAGAAAACTTGGGGATATTTTTGTAATTTTGAGGAATTAGGTTAATTCGCAATTTCTGAGAGTTCGGGCTAGAATTTTGAGATTCTGACTTATGGATGTCCATTCAGTAACTCCAGCAGTCATCAGAGATTGTATTGTAATATGTCGAGTCTCAAGGACAAACGTAATTTTACACTGGTTGGGGACCAAAACTGTAATTTTACGTATATGGTATATTTTGGGTTGAGGATGATGGATTCACTCCCGACGTATATGGTCAGTGACTACGAGGGTCACCATCTGCATTTGCATACATGTATTGGTACAGTCACAGTATCACATATTGATATTTGATATAACTGTATATGTATAGCTCAGTGTGTCTGCCAGCTGGAGCAGCCACCTGCTAGCTATATTTGATTGGATCAACGGCTTTGGATACCAGGTGAGTGAAATAGCAAGTTCAAACACATAGGTTGTGTCTTTCAAAATTGAGTATATGATGTTTTTGATATGTCTGGCTATGACGTGAAATATGGACTAATAATTATTGGGTTAATTAATAATCTGGGTGTATGATTATTATTAACCAACGTTTTGATATGGAAAATAAAGTATATATATATATATATAAGAGCATTTTGTAAATAATAGAATAAAGGAAAAGATATTGCATGATTGTATGTGAAATACTACGTATGTATCACACAAAATATGGGGACACCCGACTACAGGGTATGTAGCCTTTGGTATACCAATGCTTTGTCAAGTCCCTAGTTATCGGGATAATGGGATCACCGTGTATCCGACCAGATACACGCGTTTGTTGAGCAGTCAGGTGGCGGAGTCCACACTGCTATATGGATATTAATACTGGTCCCGTACTATGAATCCTTAAATATACGTATATATTGTCTGAATGCATGTTGTGTGATATGAATGCGAACGTTTTAGTAAAACGATTTCAACAAATGTATTATGTATATAGTGTGTATATAATATGGTATCTATATATGTGTGTGGTAGTTTGAAAAATGATTTCAAACCATTCTTTGTGAGGCACGTACGAGGCGGTTTGACGTGTTGTTTTCTCACTAGGGATTCTTACCCTTTTTTTCTGTTGTCTATGTTAACCTTTGTTCGCAGGTGACATTTTGGACGTTCAGTATCTGATCCTCCTGCCAGACCTAGTGAGACGTTTTTGGCTATTGTGAGTGCCCTCGTTCAGGGCTATACTTTGCTATGTCATAGAGCTTCACATTTGACTACTGTTGAGGTATTAGGCTACACTGTTGTATTTTGGGGTTTACTCTGATGATTTCGTATTTACTGATATTTTTGATATATTTTATATATATATATATGATTTATTTCATTTATAAACGTTTTTTATAAATATTTTAAATGAATATTTTGATAAGTTGGGTAGTATATATGATCACAAAGGCTTGTGCGGGATGGATCGGGCTCCCACGGACGCAGGTCACGGGCCCGACTATGGGTCGTGACAATAATTTTTGGGCTGGTATGATGTCCACACAGAGAAGTGAAGGAATGCAAGCATTTTTTGTCCGGTATGTTCACTCAATGAGCACGCTAAAGCAGTTTGTGGAGCAATATGAATTGAGCAATGAGTGCTAAGATTCAAAAGGAATTTTTAGCAGATTACGATTGTAAGCGGAAGTTGTTGAAATGCCTATCATATTTTCATTGGGAAAAACAATTTCAAGGGGCTTACACCAATGCCATATTTAGACAAATTCAAAATGAAATAAAAAAGATGATGTACTGTTACATAAATCCTCCTACTGCAGAAGAAGGAACGGTTGAAGAAAATGAAGTTGGCATTGAAAAATTGAAGGTGATAGAGTGTTGGTACGATAAGCAGTTGATTTATGTTGTTGAGTACAGAAAAAATGGAGATTATCTAAGTTGCAATTGCAAGAAGTTTGAATTTAAGGTTATACCTTGCTGTCACATTTTTAAGGTTATGTCATTAAAAGAGTTGTCATTGATCAATGAGATATATTTACTAAGGAGGTGGAGAAAGGATTTAAGTTGCCAAACCCTGATTGGACTGTCCCTCCATCACCAACAAGCTTGAAAGTGATGTATGTCAAGCTGAGAGAACAACATGATGATCTAAAAAATGAGCTGAAAGAGCACATGAAGAGGATGCTGAAAAAATTCCGAGAATGCTGTTAGGGACAATCTTTTGGAGGAATTACCTTTGGTTAACTTGTATGAAGTCTTCCTCCAAGTAATTAAGGACATCAATGAAGAGAAGGCGCCTAATCCTCCTCCTATCATTGAGCTTCATGACAGTAGTTCTGAAATTTGAAGCGTGGTCTTCTTGTAGTTCTAGACTTCTGTTATGTTATTGTAGTTCTGGAATTTGAAGGCGTGTTTTGAAATTTCGGTGGAGGCCTAAGCATGCTATGCAAGAATAAATTATCTTATGTTTCTTCTTTTTTTTTATGTTAATTTGTTTCCCTTCAGTTTATGTTTATCGTTCAAGGACTCATAACCTTCTTCTTCTGGATTTCATGCATGACTTGGTACAGAATAGATATAGAAAAACGAAGAAAAAAGAAGCATTGTAAGTGAATACGATGGAAAGGAAAAATATAGACTAGCAACGATGTAAACGACATCCAATCATCAAAACACATCCGAAAGGTCAGTTCAAAGAAAACTTGCAAATTATAATTAATTTTTGAAAACATAAATAAATTAATAAATGTAAAATATATATGATACTATCAAGATAGATTGAAAAATTAAAATTTAAATTATAAAAAATTATTCTTTATCTTTCAAGAATAAAATAGTATTTTAAATTTATTAATTATATCATTTATTGTCATCTGACATTAATTATTGCATTTAAATGAGATTCTAGCGAATTCTAGCTATTCATTGTCTAGCCAAATAGATTTACCGATTATATATATATTAACCAAATTACAAAGCATTTGCAGGTGGCAATTTTGTTTCCTTTCCTTTCTTGTACTTTTTTCTTCTCTTTACGGATGGGAGTCATGATTTCCATTATAATAGAAACTATTATTGATGACATTAAATTTTAGTCAAAGAATTTACTTTTATATTAATGTGATAGCTTTGGAATTATGCGAACCATTTAAAGAGATGATATTCCAAGTTTCAATGTGAACTTCTCTTGCATTTATAATACGAAGGGTATTGTAGATTTTTTATTCAAAATAGTGCTTTTTATCTTGATATATTTTAGCCATTTAGCATTACTCATTAAGTTTTTGAGACTTCTTCAAGATCTAACCTCCAAACTTGATTGTTTAAGTTCTTAACCTTCGAAATTAGGTTTGAAAATTTAGGTACTTTAATTCTTGAACTTCTTAGAGCATGTCCAACGGGTTAGATAAATTTAGAGAGTCAAAAATATTATTTTATTTTTGTTTGTGTGTTAACTTTTTTTAAAATTTGTGTATTGGAGAGAAAAAATATTAAAAAAGTGAATATTTTATTGATAAAGTAAATAAATAGTATCTAAAAATGAATAATGATGGTTTAATTTTATTGAGATACTGTAACTCTGAAAAAAGTGTTAGCTAATTTATTAATAAAATATTAAAAAAATGATATAAATTATAATAAAAATGAAATTGAGTTTAAGATTTTAAGATAAATAATAAAATAAAATATTATATTTTGAGAAAGAAAGAGAAGAATATGGTTGGATATGATCTTAGCTCCAACCTCTTAAAATTCTTAACTCCAATAGGAGTCATCGGGAAGCACAAAGAGCTCGCACCTTGGGATTCAATCTTGTTAATGTAGTTTGTATGTAGGCGAAGGAACTTGTATTTTACATCGATAAAAAAATAGCATCCAAGAGTATTATTTATTATGACTTATGAGAGGAACCAAATTATTCAAATTGGTTATTGGAGGAAAAGTTGTAATTTGGACTTAATACTATATATATATATCCTTTCTTCCCCCATCTCTTGTTATGCTCCGTAATAAGATAGCATAGGGCATATACACCAACACATGTTCCTCTAATTAATTGAACTTCCGTTTCACCAAATTTAGTCTTGAAAATTCAAATGTTGAATTTTTTATTTCAGGATTTCTTTAGATAATAAAATCTGTCATACTTCCAGTAGACTTGCAGTTTATTAATGTTGGAGTCGCCTTTAATAATTATACTTCGAGTATTTGATTCTTAATGTGAGTGAACATACAAAATAAATAAATAAAATCTGAAGTAAGGTTTTATTTAGCAATAATGTAATCATTTTAACGTTAAAAATAAACATTCAATTAAGAGTCAAACAAATAAAAAAATTGTCGATTATTTGTAGTAAATTATATTATAAAAAAGGAAAAAATAGTAGTATATAGTTTTAATTTATAATCGATGTTGCCAAAAACACAACAATAATGTATCTTTTGGCAAATGTCCTCAATTTATAACATTTTGAAGTTCCAACATTTGAGAATTCCTCAAGACCTAGGCTCCAAGCTAAAGTTCCTAAATTCCTAGGCTCTAATGTTAGAGCATTCTCAACAAACTCTTTATACTTCTTTTTTAAAATATAATATTTTAATTCATTAATCATCTTAAATTTTGAATTCAACTCCACTTTTACTACAATTTAACTCATTTTTTAATATTTTATTAATAAAATAACTAATAATTTTAGCAAATTTACAGTTTCTTTTCAAATTTAAAGAATTATTATTCACTATTTAATACTATTCATCTATTTTATCAGTAAAATATTTACTTTATAATATTTTCTCTTTTCAATATACAAATTTCAAGAAAAACTAACACACAAACAAAAATAAAATAATATATTTTGACTATCCATTTTGGGGAGACTGTTGGTGATGCTCTTAGGTTCCAAGCTTCACGAATTAGTTTGCTTTGATATGTGAAAGACGATTGCCCTTTTGTGCATCAAGCTCTTTGCTTAAGAGGGGTGGTGGAGATTCAGAGAGAAATTACTTTCCGTTGGGTAAAATCCTTCTTCTATTGTTTCGGGTGATGAATACTTCTTGAGCTTTAACACCAAGGACTCGTTTGGCAACGTAACATATATCATATAACATTTTCTAATGATTGGTAAAAATAAATAGTGAAAAAATAGAGACGTAACATATCTTTTAATAAAATTAGTTATACACAATATGTATATGCTCCTCCAAATATGCTATATGTTGTATATGTCAAACGAGCCCCAAATTAATTTCTCAGCTCTAACCTCTTAATTATCCTCAATTCTGGAGTCTTCAGGGAGCACAAGAAGCTCAAATTAGAATTGATTATTCAGGTTTTGCTCCGTAGCTCTACACAACAAAACACATCGAAGGAATGAGCACTCGTAGCTCCTCATCCGTTATTTGATGCTTAATTAGCCTGTCCATAATCTCATAACGAAGTGATGAAAGCTTCACTTCCATATTTAGATTGTATTGGATTTAATGAGCTTGACTCATGCCACATGAATTACTTTCCATTTTTAGATATCTTAGGAGAGAGGAGTAGCAAAATCCCTTGATTCATATAAGAACCCCTTTCCAAGTTAATTTTTATGTTGGGGAATTATATGATTTTCATAATTTTTGGATTAATTTGTTAGTTCACACACCATCTTTAACGAGTGCTCCTCTATCTAGAATTTTAGTCTATTTTTTTTATCAACACCAAAATATAGTATACTTTCCATTTTTATGTTACTTTTATAACGAAATTCCTACACATTGTCTTTCAACGAATCTTCAAATTTTGTTTCACTTTTCAAATTTGTATGTATAATAATATAGTGTAATAATGTATATAAAAAAACAGTAAAATCGTTAAGAAAATTTACACAATTTTAATTTATATTAATTTATATTTTTGTATTCTATGTGTATTGACAATGTGACTAAAATTTTGAGAAAGATGGAATAAATTTATACTACCAATCTGGAAGTCTCGAGGACTGTGCCAATTTATTTGAAATGAAAGTTGCGGGGGGAAAAATCCATTGTTTTTAGGGCAACTCTAATGTATCTCTATAACACTAAAATTGTGCATTTTTTGGTGTAAAAATGCTCCACTGTAGCACCATTTTATGGCACCAAAATGGTGCCATGAACAGTGATGCACCAACTGTAGACAACTTTTTTTTTTACAATAATTTGGTTTAGGTAGATGGAGTTGTTAAAGGACTTTAGGAGAGTTAATGTCATGTAAAGGATTATTCTTAAGAGTCAAAATTCGTTTGGGATTACGAAAGAGTCATATTTGAAATAGTAACTAGAAGTTGTAAGAAAACTAAAGAGATAAATTAACTTCTGAATATATTAATTATTTATCAATTAGATATACTAATTATTTATCATTATTGTGATGTATTTTTTCATATTAAATATAACACTTTGATAGTACTTAATATTAATTATAATCATATTATATTTTAATTGTGATGTTTTATGAAATTTAAAATTATTTACAATATATAATTAATTAAATTTATTAAATTAATTAAAGAATATTTTATAAAATATTTTTTTAATATAAGATTTGATGTAATAAATTAGAGATAAAATAATAATTAGTATTAAAATTATATTATTTTAATATAAAATTTGATACTGAACCATAAAGATGACCTTACTGTCATAAAAGGAACGTGCGATTGAAGAGTTGGAGAGGCATGTCAGTGTGATAATAAATAATTAAAAGTGTGCATTGAATTTAACAATTCTTTGGAAAGCATAAAAATGACTTTTTAATCTTTATAAATAATGCCAGTGTTCGTGTGCATCTAATGATAGCATCCTCAGTAAAAAAATAAAAAAATAAAAAGTTAGCAGCCTGCATTTTGGCATTTTTCAAAATGTCAATTGATAATTTATTAGCAATAAATCGATCCAAAATTAATTTTCTGTCAACATGTTGCATATATTTAGATGTTTTTAAATTCTAATTATTATATTTAAATTAATAGTGTATAAATATTTTTTAGAATAGAGAACACAATTGGCAAATGGATTGCTCGGCATTAAATTAATAGTGTTATGTTTTTCTTTGTTGATAAAATTTTTGTCTCCCGTTAATGACATGTATGACAGAGACAATAAGTTGACAAAAGAGGACAAAAGAACAGGGAACGACAAAATTAATTTAATAATCAATGTATTTATAATTCATTAGTATTAGAATAAATTTAAAAAATTAAAAAATTAAAAATTAATTTTTATGAAAGCAAATGAAATAATTTATTAAACAAAAAACAATTTTGTAAAATTGCTAAGTGTATTAAATAGAAACATGTTTTCTGTTTTGGGAAAAATAGAAACATGTTAAAAAATAAATGCTAACTTTGCAACATTGTTAAGTACATAAAATTATTTTTAAAAATAATAACAAAGAAAAATTATTTGCAAAAATGCTAACATCTGGAATTTTTGTTAAATTTTAAGTGTACAAAGTGTACAACAAATGTATATATGTTAGACAAAAACATTCATCATCTGCCCACTATTTGAAAATTTGTTTCATTTAACAATAAGATTTTATAAATAATAAAATTTTGTAAATTTTTAGGTAGACAATAAAGATATATATGATGGACAAAAATGTCTACCATCTGTCCATTATCTGAAAAATTGTTTCATTTAATAAGAATTTTTATTTATTTTTAGGTGGACAACATGTATATATATGGTGGACAAAAAAGTTTGTCATCTGTTTACGATGTGTTCATCATGTATCTACCTTCACTTTTAGGACTACAACAATAATTTAACAAAAAAAAGGAATGAATAACTAATTTTCACCAAATCAAAGTTTCGACAGGAACCCTAGTCGTTGTCACCATCATCCTCCGTCACCACGTTGATGTGTAGTCCAGTTGATCTCCGCCCACTGAACACCACCTCCACAAGCTGGAGATGGCGACGCGACAGAAGCTCCACATGACTAGACAGAACCGCCGTCGAGATAGAGAAACTAGAGCGGTAGAGTGGAGATGATCTGAAGGGGGGAGAGAGACAGGACACACGAGACTAAGCGAGGACGAGAAAAGAAAGACAGAGAGTGAGGGCTTCGAGTTAAAATACATAAATAGTCTGGTATATGTAAAATTAGTTTCGTAAATCTAGCATTAACGCAAATAAAATCAAAAGGCTAGCAGTATAGCAAACTTTGGGTGTTTTAGCTTGTATATTGTGTTTTTCCCCTTTTATTTTTCAACCTCATGCCTTGAACTATCAATACGTTCATTTTACCCCACTAAGTTGACTAGACGACGCTCTTAAGGTCCTATAGGACTGAAAGTCGGATGCTTTTTGAGCGATCAAGTATTAACTTCGAGGGCTAAAACAATTTTTTCACACATTTTTTAAACTTGTATTTATTATTTTAACTAATCAAAGGATAAAAGAGTAATTTTCTTAGATCTTAATCATGTTAAATGTTTTGTTAATCCACGTGCTGAAATCTTAAACGATTATTTTTTTAAAACGAAGGAAGTAACATATAATTTCTAATTGTTTAAGTGACACGTTTTTCAAAGAATCTTAGAGTAGCAAGTTCTTATTAAAAGTTTTACATGTTATTGAAAAAAAGAAATAATAGTATAGCGTCACTATACTATTATCAATAACATGTAATAATTTATTATAAGAACATTTAGAATTTATTACACAACTTCATAAATGTTTTATAAACTGATCATTAACGCTTTTAGGATACATATTTGGTGTGAAAGAGTTTCAGTCTGGTGTTACAATATAGACAAAAGGTTAAAAGATGCTTAAACTTGTATGAGTTATGAATGGGAAAAATATGAGTGTAAATGGAGGGGATGAGACGATGAGAAAGAGAGATATATTACAGTGGGTAACTAATTATATGGAAAAAACTACCCTCTACCTCTCATGCAGATGGACCTATGCGTTATGCACATGATTAATTCCATAATTAAATTGTATGCATGACAATCACATAATATTAGTGCTAATATCAATATTTAACAAAAAAAATAATGAAATGCTAATGGAAATAGACCTAGAAATAATTAAACTTATCTACCAATTTTTAATTTTTAAAACCCTTTTTTAAGTCAAATTCTATATTTTAAGAAAAGATAGACCAGACGACGGGAAAAGACGAAACGTCGAGACCAGACGACGGGGGAGACACGAACCGACGGAGTAGAGACGTGTGACAAGATAACATAACAAACAGAGGAAGTGTGACAGCGACGAGACTGAGAAAACAAAGAGGAGAGAAGAGCAAGGAGAGGCGGCACGGGTGGTGGTTTAGGTTTAGGGCTAGAAGAAAGAGAAAGTGACGGGTGAGTGATAGAGGAGAGATAGAGGAGAGAGAGAACAGAGAGTGTGAGAGAGGAGAGAGAAAGAGACAAAGAGGAGAGAGAACGGAAACAAAAAATAAACAAGAATTTGATGAAAAACATTTTTATTTGAATTAATATGGCAATTTTGCTAATGATGATTCCTTTTTTGGTATTTATCAACCCAAATATCATGTATTTTAGTATTTTTACAAATATAAAATTTATATTTTTATACATCAAAATACACCAATTTATATTGACATGTGACATAATTTCCGTTAAAAATAATAATCCAAAGTATTGTGGAAGAAGTAAGTTGGACCGGAAAAGCTTGAACCAATTACTGCCTAGTTTAGGCCCATCTGTGGAAGCCTTTTATATTAAGCACTTTACCTTCCAATCACCAGTAAACACGTGTATCACACAAGACACGTATATCATCATAAAAAGCTCTCTCCATTTTTAAATTATTTTTTTGTCAAAAAAAGAGAGGTAGAGGCGATCGGTAGGTGACATATCTATGTTAAGCATTACCATACAAGATTAAACCGGAAGGTACCCTCCCAGCTACGGAATGTTCCTTCGAGTCATAGCTGATACCCTGCAACGGACTTGAACCCTTTACGAGTATGATCACCGTAACACCTCACCGATGATAAGCCGGCGGGATCTGAACAACCCAACTCAATGCGACATGGGTCCGAGTGACAATCGGATAAATCTGAACTTATACAGCTTTCACGTCTCAAATCTGCACTGCAAACTAATATCAACGTACCTCATTCCGCTTGGCCACCCTCCTGCTAGAGCCCGTCGAAGTTCGTCACGCCCCAAGTCGGAATCTGCTGTCACTGTCTCGAGCCGTGAGGCGCCACCCTCCTGCTAGAGCCCGTCGATTCTGTTGGTAATTCCTTCCCCCCCCCCCTTTTTTTTTCTTTTTTCCTTCTTACACGATTGATTTTTCCTCTTTGAACAATTTTAATCAATCTCTAGCATCTCTTGTCTTCAAAGATAGACCAGAATTTATCATTAACTGTAAATTGAAGCAGCCAAAAGTAATGATTTTACTTAGTGACTGAAGCATGATCAATGATCGAAAATAGAACTACTCTATGCAACTGATTTGATCTGTGAGCATTGGTTGCCACTGAATATGCATATAATTGTTGAATTGTTTGTTGCTTGGCTGATCATGCTGTTGTGGAATTTTTGAACCAAAGGGACATGCCAAAACTAAGGGAAATGCTGCCAAATTTTTCAGAAACATGTTCCGCTCTGTTGTCAGAAATTAAGCTCACAGAAAAAATCTTGTGAAGTTATTCATCAGACAAAAATTCTAGACTTTAATTTCTGAATTAGTTTCAACCTCTGATTTTTGTTTTCTCTTTGATAATCTTAGTGGCCACAAAGCCGACTAAGAAAAATTCATGGTCCTTGACTTGTGTTTTTGTTGTTTTCAGCTTCAAAGTCATGGTGGAACCAACAAATTTGTATTTCCCCTGCTGATTTCACAGTTTGTCACAAAAGGATTGCCCTTTAATGAAGAGAAAGACTCCTTACAGAGGCATCAATTCTTAAAGGATTTTTCAATTTAGTGTAGGAGAATTTGATTTTCGGTTTCAGCCTCTTAGAACTTGTACCTGTACACAAGCTGGTGTTGGCTGAAAATTGTAACTATGTGACAATGTACTTCTTGAAATCAATGAGAAATGGCCTGAGACCAATTTTCAATTGCTTCTCTCTTATTTTCTTTTTTCTCTGGTGTGGTTTGTGACATGGACAAGGAGATTAATTTCACAGGTTGATGAGCATAATTGAATTTTACCTCTTCTTTTTCTTGTGGCCAGTAAGGCTTGTAATCATTTGGAATTTCAACAGGTGGCAAAATTTCTTGTTGGCTCTAAATCTTCTTCACCAAATTTCAGTGGCCATAAAAGCCTACTGCACTTACTCTTTTCTTTTTTTGTATTTCTATTTTCTTTTTTATTTTCTTTTATTCTATCAGAATTTATTCATTTTTTTTAGTTGCTACCATTTTCCAAGATAGGGATATCACCTTTTTGATTTCCATAATATATTAACTTGGATCTATCACTAGTGGTGTCCCAAACAGCCTTAAATTTGACCAGCTTTCATAAAAAAAAATATTATTCTTTTTTATAGGATCATCACCAGTGAAAGAAAAGGTGTAATTTGTTCTATAGAGTCGATAATTACACTTGAAGGGGGGTTGAATAGTGTGATTATAGAAGTTTTGAATTTTTTTCGAATATGGGAGCAATAAATGAAAGAACACCAAGAACTTATAGTGGTTCGGCCAACTCGATGCCTACATCCATTACCTAATCACCACTTAGGATTTTCACTATCAATCTTCTCAAAGATACAACTTCACTTTCTAGCTAAGTGATAACTCTTACAAGTTTCTTGATTCCGGTTCAAGAACAAAAACCAACCTAAGGATCTACCCTTGATCCCTCTCACAATCACACTTTTCAAAAGTGTTTACAAACACTCATCAACAGATTAAAAGCTAGTGATACAAGTAAATGAAGAATGAATTTGAAGAGCAAATACACTTGTATCAATAAAAGAGAAATTTAATGCTTTGATGATTGGTAGTTGTTAGAATTCAATGCTCAGATGTTTTGTTATGTTTTTCTGGCCTCCCAAGCATGTATTTATACTCTTCTCTTGATTTCAGACCGTTGTGGGATGTAATGTAGCCGTTGTGGTATTAAATGAGGCGCATTTAATACACTGCCAGAGTCTTCTCACGTACGTGACATGAATCTTACGTAAGTTACCTGACTTGATATTCATCACACTTACGTGATAAGTACATACACGTACGTTGATCATAGCTAATTCCCAGTTCACGTACATTAATAATTTTTTACGTACGTGACTTCTATGTCTGAACCATCCAATAGCTTCTGTTTTCAGTCCGGAGCATCTCATGTACTTGAAATTTCATCTCATGTACTTTGGTTCAATGTGACGTACGTGAATTTGTAAGCTTGCGTACGTGAACGATCAATACTTGACCGTTGCTTCATTTGTTTGTCTGGATCCACGTGAAATTCAAACAAACATCCTTTAAACTGCAATCTTTGTCTTGTCTTATATGTCTGACGTACATGACTTCTATTGTCACACGTACGTGTGGCTTCATGCCTTCAGTTGATTCAAGACTTCAATTTTTCCGCTTTAATTTTGATCATACTTTACGTACTTTAGATACCTCTCATGTACGTGTTATTGTCTAACGTACGTGTGATCACTTCTTTTAACTTCCAGTAGCTTCTGTTTCAGCTCACGGTCGAACTCACGTACTTGAGGCTTCACTGACGTACGTGA
>CAODLS010846146.1:0-11780 GCA_948243855.1 Flueggea neowawraea
GGGCGCTTTTTATAGTTGGTGCGACTAGACACACTAGTGGCAATAGAGCAAGGCCT
Source organism: Flueggea neowawraea (assembly GCA_948243855.1). Taxonomy (NCBI): domain Eukaryota; kingdom Viridiplantae; phylum Streptophyta; class Magnoliopsida; order Malpighiales; family Phyllanthaceae; genus Flueggea; species Flueggea neowawraea. The sequence goes on from CAODLS010846146.1 coordinate 57, forward strand.
TTCTTTAAATTTTTACTTGTCCAGTAAATCCTGTGATATTCTCGTGTCCAATTCCTCAAAGTCTCATGGAGAAGCTGTTACACGAAGGTTCTGCAAGTGGCTGGCCATAGTTGCGAATGAAGCTTTATTGCTTGGGTTATATTACTGGCATTAGAGCAAGGCCTTTCTTTATTTTTTTTCTTGTCCGGTAAATCCGGTGATATTCTCGTGTCCAATGCCTCAAAGTCTCATGGAGAACCTGTTACACGAAGGTTCTGCAAGTGGCTGGCCATAGTTGCGAATGAAGCTTTATTGCTTGGGTTATATTTACTCTGATATACTGACCCAAGCTCCTTTTGGTGTGATTAGACATACGCCCATATTTCACTATGTAGCTATGTTGTAGTTTTTCTAGAGGAAATTGCACAAAATAGCCATCTTTCAAAATTTTATTTAAGAAGACTAACCAAACTTTTGATAGTTCAATTTTAGGATTTTATATTCTAATTTTGTCTTCTAAGAGATAAATTTGGATATAATGTTATTTTTTAGGTAATAAATTTCAGATGGAATCCTATTTTTAAGGTAGTAAATTTCAGTTTCTCTCGTCAAGAGTGACTCCACTTTTTTTGGGCAATTATTATCTGATTTTTTTCTCAAAATAAAATCTTAAGTAAGGCTAAAGATTTTTCTCTCTTTATTTCTTCTCTAAGTTGTAATCCTATTTTTAACATAGTCAATTTAGTTTATAGAATTTCAATTAAGTTTCAGCAAAGTTTCACAATCATGTTTATAATTTCAAATCTTAAATTTTTAAGACAATCAACATAATTTTATGGAATTTCAATTAGGTTTCAGTATATTTTCACAAACATGTTTACATGAGTTTTGTTACTTACTTAATTTTAGATTTCAATTTTTTTTAATATTCTCGTTTGATTTATATCAAGTTTCAATTCGCATACAAACATATTTTGAATTAAAAAATTCAAATAAGTTTTAATGAGTTTCAGCAAGTTTCAAAAAAATTTTGGTTGTGAACAATCAACTATTATCAGAGATATGTCTATGGTTTTGTCATAGTTTCGATCAAGTTTCGGTTGCGAACATTCAACCATTTCGGCTATGTTTGAGTAGTGCAAAGGGTTCCTTTCTTGAAAATTGCAAGATTTGTTCAACGTAGAAATCCCATTGAATCTTCATTGAAACTTGACATAAACATGCATAAAAATATTTTTGAGTCTTGATTGAAACTTTGTAGGAAAATTTTGGGCTATTTTTCAATTAAGAATGAACTATAGAATTACAAAAAGATTATGTGAAACTTCTTAAAAACTGCATTGAAACTTGATATAAAGATAAGTGTAGACGCCGAAGAAAGGAAGCTAATTTGAAACTTGAATTTTTTTTTTGAATCAACAACGAAAAAAAAAAGAAAAGAAAAGAAAAGAAAAGAAGAATGAATGAAAGAAGAAGATTCCCCCTTTTTGGTTTTGGATGTGTTTTGCATCTCTTAAATTTTTTATTCTGATTATTTTGGTTGCTTCAATTTCTGTTTAAGAAGTTGGCAACTTCTTTTTTTAAGGAGATGCAACACCTTTTTTTTTAGGAGATGAAAGTCATCCACACTTTTTACTTTTGATGGCTATTTTTAGAAAATGCTACAATAGTTTATGAGTATATTTAGTTAAAATTTTGAAGTGGTCATTTATGATATATGTTTTAGTTTGGTGGGTTATTGTCACGATCCGAGATCAGACCATGACTAGCAGATGAGCCAAACCGAATCGAAGGCCAGACTCATCTCGCACAAGCTTCAAAGAATCAGATATTCTACCCAACTTCTTATTATAAGCCATGTTATTAGTCTCATTAAACAATTTAACAAAAATATAAAGTTTGAAAAAAATAATATTCTTGAATAACAAAAATATAATCATAATATCAAAATATGGAATAAATAATTATGAGCAACATTAGTTAAGCCAATATATTATCAAATACATAACCATAGCCCATTATCTGGTGTGGAGCATTTAACATAATAGATAATCGGACCCGAACAATAAGACATCAACTGCTGACAAAGACGTTTCACTGAGCGCAAAAGATCTGATAATCGCTATCAACAAAACTTGAAAAATGTTAAAGGAAGGAGATGAGTAAACTCAGTGAGAGACGACAAACCAAATCGCCTCCGAGACTCACATAAACCATTATGAATACAATTCAAAAAATATTGCAAATTAATATGCGCATATATATATATAGCTCTAATACATGTGAACCCCCATGAACTTGTACTAATAATGCAATTTACCCCTTGAACTTGGTGACCCAGTATAAATCCCCTTAAACTTGCAAAACTTGCTATTATTACCCCTCAAATATTGAAAATGTGACCGTTTAACACAAACTGCGATGACATGTAGCGAGGTGGCAATGTGTGTGACTTCAATTCTTTAGAGGCGCATAAACAATAAAACAATCTCTCCCTCTCTCTCAACAAATCTCTCTCTTTCTCTGTCTCCCTCTCTCTCCCTATCTCTACACACACATTTGTTTCTATAATGGCCATTCATTAATTGAATTCTCTACACAAACTCACCTTGATTTTGTGACTTTCTTAAAATTTTCAATCTCTAGGATAGATGTATGACTATTGAAAAAAAGAAAAATCTTGAAAAACAGAATCAATGAAACCTTTTTTGGAACAAATCAAGGAACAAATTACGAATTTTCAAACACATTCATGCTACAAAGTTTAGATCTTGAGTCTAACAAAATGCAAAGTCTAATTCTTTTGTTAGCAGCTTCATGGCAACGAAAAACACCGTAACCACCATTTTCAACACCAATATTTGGATTCAAAGAATCAATTTTGTTTGGTTTTGCAGCTCGTGACCAATAAAGACGCGACCTTTTTCACCTCCATCATTATTAACTGTCACAACCCAAAGTCGGGTCGCGACCGGCGTACAAGATGACCGGATGCATGGGGCCCGACCCATCTTGCACAAGTCTCGAATAACCAGAAGTGTTACCCTAAAAATCATTTATAAAATAGGTGAATAAAATATGAATACAGAGGTAGATATAAATGACCGAAAAAATATATAATCATAGATATCAAATCCAAAATATATATACATACACAAATCGTGAGTGAGTGAAATCAATGCCCAAAAATATCAAAATACAACACAGTAACCCACTAGCATTCGGTGCGGAGCCCTATCAAAATAAAGGAGCCCGAGCAAAAAGGCATCAACTAACCAAATCAACGATGCCTCACTGAGTATCTGAATGTCAGATGGTATCTGATTCAAATAGCACCTGAAAAATATTAAAGGAGGAGGTGAAAAATCTCAGTGAGGGGCAACACTCAAGACCGCCTCATGCGTGTATCACACAGACTGGTTTTGAAAATATTTCGCAAATACCACACGCGATATACTAAATACATATATATACACTCTAAGTAAATCATAGCTTTAAAACTCATTTCTGAAAGTGTTCGCACCCTCAGCAAACAACATACATCAAGCGTAAGATTCAATCTTATATATATATATATACACACACACACACACACATATGTCTAAATACTGAATATTTGATAGCGACAGAACTGATGTAGACTGAGCCACCTGATATGAAACTGATGTGGCAACGCCACCTGATATCCAACTGATGTGGCAAAACCACCTCATATCCAACTGATCTCATGTTCTTGCGATACACACACGGGTTATCACCTACCCTGGTAACTGGGCCTTAACTGACCAATGGTATACCATAGGCTACACATAACTCCCATAGCTGAAGTGTCCCAAATCAACAGATTTCATATAAATATTTACTGATAGCAAGCACATGCAACAGAGAGCTAGTATGTATACTGATAAGGGACTAATAATGATGTCACATGCTGATAACTGAATTTCGTATTACACGTAATCAGATTTCTTTATAATTCTAATTATTAATAAGTCTGATTTACAGTTATGGTCTGAAAACATCAAAACATATAAGTTCTGAAAGACACAACCTATGTGTCTGAAGCTGCTACCACACTAACCTGGTAGCCAAACAGAACTCCAATCAAGCACCATTGGTACCTAGCTGGTTGTTCTGACAGGCACAAAAAGCTAAAACAAATAAATCACATCATACTAATCAGAATAGGGTACTGGTACTGTTGCGGTACTGAATGTATGCATGCAATGCAAATGACATCATAGCCTTGATGGCGCCATAAACTAGAAATGCTTTGGAGGTCGAGTTGTGTTGAGTGAAAATGCTTTGGAGGCCGAGTTATGTGTGCAAGGCACGCTGAAGGACATTTGTGTGCGTTTGGAAGAAATTCTACTCACATACATAAGTGTTCGAGTTGGACCGTGAATATGCCTCAGGGCATTAGCATGTGCAGGTGATGTGCTGCGTGCGTTGAACATTTTTTAGACTTGGACAGTGAGCTAAAGTGATGAACTACGTGCATGGTCAGAGTGGAACGCGCGTTGAAGAGGAATCCGAGGGGTAAAGGTCACCAGATCGACCGTTTACGTGCATTGTAGAAGGGTTGCATAGAGGAGAACGCACGTTGATTTTAAAATCTGAGGGTAAAAAGTCACCAGATTTGCCATCTTCATACGTAGAAGCCTTGTCTACGCGCACAAACCTCGTTCAGTGTGCATAGAAGTGGGCCCAATGCACGTAGAAGTGTCAGGCCGGGACCAAATTAAGTTACGCACAGTGTATCAGTTCCGTGGGTTTATAAATACACCCACCTACCCTCTCTTCTGCCATTAATCCTCTAAACCACCGAGATTACTCTAGAGATCAGTCCTCTTCCTCTCCCATTGCTCTTCCATCCATCCTTTTACTTCCTTGAGGTAAGAAACGTCTGATAATCTTTTTTCATCGTCATTTTTTGTTCTGCATTCACTCATCTAGGGTTTTTCAAAAATGAGTGTTGAGTTCAGATCTGTTCTTTCTGTGTTTAAGGAAGTTAATCATTGTTAGGTTAAGGATGTTTAAAGTTGAAAGCACGGGATTTTAACTTCAGTTTTGGGAGATTTCGTGTTTGAGCAAAATGGGTTTATTTCGAGCTAGGGATTCGAATTTTGATGAATTTATGGTTGAATCTGACGTTGTTTGTACTGTATTAAGTTAGATATGAGTTAGGGATGCTTTGTTTTGAGTTAGGCTTGATGATTGGACGAATCATTCTTCATAGGGTCCGAGAATCCAAATTTGAGGGTGAAGAATCTTGATGATTCTGATCTTATTGGTCATTATAGATGTTAGATTCATGTTTAGGAGGTCGATTATAGTTTGTGTGGGTGGTCGGTCAATTGGGTATCGATGGGTTTGAGAGTTGGTGCATTTCTAGTTTTCGACATCATTGAGGCTATGATGGCATTTGCATTGCATGCATACATTCAGTACCGTCACAGTATCAGTACTCTATTCTGATTAGTATGATGTGATTTATTGGTTCAGCTTCTTTTGCCTGTTAGCAAAACCAACCAGGTACCAGTGGTGCTTGATTGGAGTTCAGCTTGACCACTAGGTGAGTGTGGTAGCAGCTTCAGACACATAGGATGTGTCTTTCAGAATTTATATATTTTAATGTGTTCAGACCATATCTGTACACTGGACTTATTAATAAGTGGAGATTATAAAGAAATTAGATTATGTGTAAAGAGGAATTCAGCTATCAGTATAGGACATAGTATTATTCCCCTATCAGTATACGTATTAGATCTCTGTTGCATGTGCTTGCTATCAGTATATATTTATATGAAATCTGTTGATTTTTCACACTCTATCTACGAGAGTTATGTGTAGCCTATGTTATACCATTGGTCAGTTAAGGCCCAGTTACTAGAGTATGTGGTAATCCATCTGTGTAGCTCAAGCACACGAGATCAGTTGGGTATCAAGTGGCTTTGCCACATCAGTTGGATATCAGGTGGTGTTGTCACATCAGTTTCATATCAGGTGGCTCAGTCCACATCAGTTCAATTTTGTCCCTATCAGATATTCAGTATTTAAGCTTATATATATATATAAGATATTGGCCCTACTTTGGGTCATGACATGTGACAAATCTTTGTTTCTAGAATTTTTGATAAGCTAAAAGGTTTTTGAAGGATTTCGCTTTGTTTTTTAATGTATGCTAATTGTGATAAAGCTTAAAAAGGTTTTTGAAGGATTTTACTTAGTTTTTGAATGTATGCATACTACATGCTTTATTTGTGAACAATTTCGAAATATTTTTTTGAAACGCTACTACTTATAAGGTGTGTATATATGTATATTTAGCTATACCTGCATGTGGTATTTTTTAAATGTTTTTAAAATGGTTTATATAAGGTCGCATAGGCATTCTGGAGTGTTATACCTAACAAAGTTTTACCCCCTCCCTCCCCTTTTACATTTTTCAGGTTAATTAGAGTTTGGTTTATCAGATCATCAACGCTCAGTGATGAGTCCAATTTGTAAATGAATGCCCTTTTGACTGAGCCACAGTTTTATATATGTTAGATGCTCCACATCGGGCCACTGGTTTGGTTCGCCTCGTACATCAGTCATGATCTAGAAACTGGTCGTTACATATTTTCTCCAAATTACTCTTTAGTCCCTCAAACCTCGGCAAATTACCAAGCTTTTGAAAAAGTACATATTAGTCCTCAAACTTTTTAAAAATTGCAAAACTTTCCATGAATTTGCCTTAATTACAAAACAAGCCCTAAAGTTTCTAGAATTACAAAACAATCTCAACGGCAATAAGTTTTAGCAAAACGTCACAAAATTCGTATAACCCGACACCCAACATTCTAAATCATTCCAATCACCACTAATCATACTCCAATACATAAATCAATCATTAATTTCACCAAATAATTTCACTATCATCAAACATACACCAAACCCTACACCAAACATACACAAAACCCTAACCCATTTCAATAAAAATCAACAAAACCAATCACAAACTCATTCAATTTCATATTTATCTCACCAAGATCAACCAAAATCTAACCCAAATTCATCATCAATCCATCCAAAATTATCTCCAAAAATTCAGGCATAATTTAAATCCAACAAAAAAATATACATTCAACACAACCAAACAAAACTCACACCATTCCAACACCCAATCTAACATTATCCATAGAAAAAACCATCTCAAATCCATCAAAAAAATCATCAAAATGGAGCCTAACCTCCAAACTCATCCTACATTCAAACCCCAATAAAACCATTTGTTTTTTCCATGAAAATGAAGAAAGACAATAGAAGAGGAAGAGATTTTACCTTGATTTAATGCAAGAAATTGAAGAGAAGCAAAGAGAGAATGAGGGACGGTTTTGAGAATAAATGGAGTGAGTTGGTTGGTGTTCGAGTGGTGAAATGAACAAAGGAGGAATTGGGTTTAGAGTTTTGAAAAGGAAGAACACAAAACGACAACGTTTTGTGTTCTTCTCTCTCTCTTTCTCTCTTTTGTTGCTGTTTTTTTAATACAAGATGTTACATTAATAATACAAATTGAAAGGTAATAAATTTAATTAATAAGAATTAATGGATATAATCACATATAAAGTTAAAGAATAAACTATAAGTCATGGTCCAAAAACGGGTACCCAATTATTCATTCAATTTTAATAATTATCCAATATTACCACACATTTAGATTTTGTAAATATAACAGAAGTGTTATCCTATATTTTTAACTATAAAAATATATTTAACAAAAATAACAAAATAAGATAATTAGATAAATCAAAAACATAAAAGAAAAATACCATTTTCATTGAGTCTTTCAAAATAGGATTCTAATATCAATCACTTCGATTATAACTATATTCCGTTAATAGGTCAAGAAGAAAAACTTAACATAATATATTGATGCAAACTAAATTATATTTACTTGTAAAATAAAAATCATATCTATTTTGCACTAATATAATTGTTCCAAAGAGACTATTTTGTTGAGTTGTAATAACATAAAAGAAAAAATACAAGGTCTTACATATATGTAAAAACCCCATCTTTCCATGGGATTTTTTGTGTGGTTTCCTCTTGGTTTTATTGGGTTGATCCAAAAACATATGGCCTAATACATGTGAACCCCTTTGAACTTATATTGATCGTGCAATTTATCCCCTAAAATTGAAGAATGCATAAAAATCCCCTCGAACTTCTAGAAATCGCTATTGTTACCCCTCAAATGTTGAAAACGTGATCGTTTAACACCGGTTGTGGTGAGTAGGCGTTGACGTGGTAAAGTGCGTAGGTTTACGCGTTGGGAAGCTCGTGCGACATGCAATTTAGCTGAAGTGGAACGTACTGTTCCACCATGTCAGCATTAAAATGCACCACATCATTTTGTCAACTTTGTCTTCTTGTTTATTCCTCACAATCCCTAAGTTCACTCTTTCTTCCTCACAATCCTTAAGCTTAGCCCCATCTCTCTCTCTATACGTTGTCTATCTCGCTATCCTTCTCTCTCTATGACGGCTCTCCCTATCTCCGTCGTCACTCTATCTCCAATGGAAAAAGGCATAGTTATTTTTGAATTTTATTTTTTCAAAAGTGGAATGGAAATTTTGAATTGATTTCTCTTAGAGACAAAAGAGGTGAAATTTGTTTTTCGCTTTTATTTTGTGGAGATCGAATGGAAATTTTTTTTGCTGGTTGAACGAAGTGTTGAGGTGAAATGTCTGCTCATATGTGTACAAAGAGTTGAAATTTTTGTTGATATCTTTTGAGGTGAAATTTCTCTTTTGAATTAAGAGAAATAATAACAAAGAGTTGGCTAATTTGACTTATGTTAAGGGAAATAGTAAGTTGTAATTTTTGCAAAGTGACAGTGTTTAGGTGACTTAGTTGTGGCAAAAAGAGGCCAGGTGGTGGTGATGTTCCTTTTTGTTATTGTAGAGCAGGCTATGTTGCGACCATTAACGATTAATTCCAACCCCGGAAGACAATTTTTTGGATGCAGGAGATATGGGGTAAGAAAATTAATGTAATGATCTATCATTATCATGACAATTTTTTTATTTTGGATTTAATGGTTTGCAAGGAACAGAGTTGCAATATGCTTTCTTTCAATGGTATGATGCAGATGTTATGAATGAGACACCCAGAAAGAGTCATGATACTAATGAGATCATGAGGTTGTTGAAGCATCCACAGCTAAATGGTGAACGTGTTGGAGAGGTGTCACACTCTATCACAGCCTAATGCAGAACCCACACAACCTAGTGCACAACCAGTTGCAAAGTTTATTGATGATGTAGCTCTATTATGGAAGGTCCTGGTGTTCTTTTTAGTTGATGTGTTGGTTGGGATGTTTTACGTAGTTTGATTTAGTTGGGTTGTAGTGGGTGAACTTGTATTATGTTTTGGTTAATGATTTAGGTAAGTGAAGGATCGGAACTCATTGTATGAACTTGTGTTATGTTATGGTTTATGGTTAAGGTAAGTTAAGGATTTAAACTTATCACAACCCAAAATCGGACCATGACCGGCATACGAGGAGAATCGAACCATAGGCCTAGCCCATCTCGGACAAGCACTTCTACCCAAATTAATAAACACAATAATATACATATAAAAGTAATGAGTGCAACAAAATATATGTTAAACGTTTGTAAGTAAAATTAGTTAACAAAATAATACTCCGGGACTAACTACCCACAAGCATCTTGGTGTGGAGCAACTAATAGAACAGATAAATTGGAGCCCGAACAAAAGGGCACTCAATGCTACGTATGAATACCTCATTGAGCGTTGGATGCAGAAGGGCCATTACCAACAAAATCACCTGAAAAATGTTAAAAGGAGGGGGTGAGAAAACTCAGTGAGGAAACAACACTCTAGATCGCCACCAAAATTCACATAAATCGTTTTAAAAATATTTTTAGAAGATAACACATGCACGTATATAATCATATACTATTGGTATACACTTGTATACGTGCGGATAATAGTTCAGAATTCATTTCGAAAACATTTCACACAGATGGCAAATAACATATAGACAAGTGGAATGGTTAACATAATGAAAGGCAAATAAAGCATGCTAAATGCATACATACAAAATTAGATGACACCAATTATATAGAATTCTATATATTTCCATCTTACCATCACATATAGAACTAATAGATCTGATAATCATTGATCATATACCTGTATTATATTGACACTGTGCCGACAAGATCATATCAGAATAAACTAGCAGCCGTAAAAGCCTACATGGTACCTAGCTCAAAATGATTATCAGCTAACAGCCTTAGGGAAGCTCAAACAGTACCCATCACCCTAAGGGTCTCAAAGCTGAAATAGATAGAACTGGTGAAAGAGTATATCCGCTAGCATTGCAATCCACGAGCTTCAGCAAGATATACCCTGCCAAACTCCAAAATAATATGCAACGGGGAAATGAGCAATAATATAGACTTACCAAAATCAATTCATATCATATAGGAATATCCAAACAAGGTTACAAGTAATTGATAGAATTCCTAACTGACTAAATGATTGTGGACTATGGCATCAGAAACAGATAGAATCATAAATGTGAATTACTGCCACCAGAAATAGAGTAGATCACATGTGTTTACGTGGGTTACCATATTACCCCGATAACTAGGTCTTCCGGACAATGGTATACCAAAGGATACATTTACCCCGTAGCATATGTGTCACAAATCAAAATAATTAATAATACATAAATATTTGCAGGAGTCAAAAATACAGAAGCAAAAAAGTAGCAAATGTACCACTAGCATGACATATAATACTCATAGAACAGATTCTTAATACCCTAATATTAAAATAGTTACATAAGTAACAATTAAGCCAGCAGACAAGAACACGAACAGACAAACAATCATTAAATCTATGTTATCCTATTAATCACAAATTTATAACATAAATAAAATAAAAGCAAAAATAAAATAAAATAAACAAGTTTTGCAGAGATCAGATATATAGAAATAGAAAAGCATACAAGGCAGACAGATATTTACTGAACATATCTTAACCTACCAAACACACACACACACATATATAACAGATTTTCACATAAGCCGGATTATTATTTAGTCGAATAATTATTAGTCAGATTACATATTATATTTAGACACATAAAAAACGTATAAGTTGCAAAAGACACAACCTATATGTCTGAACATGTCATCTTACTCACCTGGATATCTAAGCTGAATGGTCCAATCATGCACCATTGGTTACTGGTTGATCTCGCTGACTGAAACACAATGCTAAAACAGTTATCAAAGCAGAATCAAAGATATGGCATGATAATTGTTGACCTACACCTAAAGACTAAGGCAAGTTTACCTATCGTCTATAGCTAGTGGATCTATGAGTACCGAGTGTCGTATCTCATAGAGACTATGATTATTAGCTACTCACTCTTACCCTATTATCTAACCAAAAAATTAACCTATTCAAATAATTAAAATAAATGGAAATCAACACAAGAAAAACACACACTCAGTCAAAAGAATAGAACAATAGATGAGAATCGGCATCTAGGTGTTGAATCCCTATAGACCAAGCCACGTGATAATGTCTCGTTATTCAACAGTTATTCAGGCAATTGGACCATAGAAATTCCTATGATATATTAACCTCTCTCTCGAGTTAGCTAACGTCTAACGAATAGGTTGATTAATCAGAATCTCTTTCTAATTAAAACCCTTA
>CAODLS010846272.1:0-23696 GCA_948243855.1 Flueggea neowawraea
TACTGTTTTCCTTTATGTTTTTGCGTGGAGAAATAGAAGAGCATTGGCTTTAAACTTAATTTCCACGTTACATCTAATTGTATTCTGCAAGTTTCCAAAGTTGTCGCCTTTGACATTTTTTATTTGTTAAGATGGAGAATGTGGGTAAGCTTTGTGCTCACTTAAGAATTTCGGTTTTGAATATCCTAAACACTTTGGTGCTTCTTGTATTGATTATAATAAACTGATAATCTATTAATTTCAAAAGTATACTTTGCGAGAACCTTGCTTTGACACTGTTTAATGTAGAAGCCTGCATTTTACCCGCTTTGGAAATGATTGGAACATTTTATCGCTTGTTTAATTCATTTTTGTGCTTGTTAAAACATGACAGGGTTTTTTGAAATATTTTAATATGTTGTTGTCTTGTTGATGCGTTACTGTTTTTTTTTTTAATAATTTTTTTAAATGAATTACTGGAAATAGATGTGGCAATGAAATTAGAACTTGAATTGGAGTAATCTGGGTTTTTTTTTCAATGCTAATGTGGTTTGATGCTCAACTGGAAAAAGAGGTGGCAATGAATTCATAATTTAAATTGGAGTTATTGGTAATATAATTTTTCTACAACTGCCAGGATGTTGAGAGCGAAGATGGGTTTGAAGAGGAAGTCGAAAACCAAGTTTGAAGAGTACCTTGAGATGGACGTGAATCACAGTGACAGATTGGCAATGGAAGATTTGATGATGGAGAGGAGACTTGCTAAGAAACTGAAGGCGAAGAATGGAAAATTGAGGGAAATGGATGATGAAATTAATATGTTGCTCAAGGGAATTCCATCTTTGTCTGATTCTATTGATGCAAATTCTGCTGAGCACTTCGGTGGTCGCATATCTGATCAAAAGAAGAAGAAGAAGAAGAAAAATGTTGTAACGGATGAGAATGATGATGATGTCGTGGATGAAGTTCATGAGCCAGATGAAAGCTCTGCTCATGTGGTTGATGACACCAATACAGAACCACAAAAAAAGCGTAGAAAGAGAAAGAAGTCAAAGAGAAAGCAAGAAGACAACAGCCCAGCTAAGCAAGAAGGCAATGACACAACTAAGCAAGAAGGCGACGACTCAGCTAAAGTTGCTTCTGAGTCAACCAAAATCGATGGTAAAGAGATGGCTTTACAGGAAACTCCTACCAAATACATTGCTCCTCATTTGCGAGCACGTGCTGGGAATGAGCCAGAAGAGCATACTCAAGTCCGTAGGCGTGTCCGTGGTATGAAATCTTGCATTTAGGTTGTAGTTTTTTGTAATTTAATTTTTATATCCCTCTACAGATTTTTCTTATTTATTGTTATGTTTTTTGCAGGTCTTCTTAACAGGCTTTCTGAATCCAATGTGGAATCTATTACAGCAGAATTGGCTACCATTTTTCGTGTAGGCTATCGTTCCTTTTATTGCCTTTAGTGAAGCCTTTTTATGTTGTCTTAAACTAAAATCTTATCAGGAGAATGCTATCAATGTAAATGATGCTAAGCTTTTATATGCTATTCTTAAACCTCATATTTCACTTGAACTGCTAATTATCACTATATAAATGATGCTAAGCTTCAGTATCATAACTATATGAATCTGCAATACAATACTTGATAGAAGATCAAGAAGGGTTCATTTTGCTTTTCGTTTTTCTTTTTCAGTCTGTTAGTAGGAGTATTGGTTCTCAAATAATAAGTGATGAGGTGGTGGCGGCTTGTTCTGGCGGTCCTCGTGGCAATGAGCAGTGAGTTCATTATCTTTTATATATATATATATATATACACACACACACACATGATCAATGTTACTTTGCAATTTTTCTACAGGTATGCTGCTGTTTTTGCAGCATTTGTTGCAGGCATGACTTGTTCTGTTGGCATGGACTTCAGTGCAAAGCTTATGGCTTCGCTTGCTAAACATTTTGAAGTGCGTTGTATACCTGTTTAAAATTTTTTGTTGACTTCTATTTTTATATTTCTGGAAAGGTTATAAAATTTTACTTTTCACATACAGGATGAGTACTGCAAAAAAGACAATCTTTCCTTACGGAATCTCACTCTTCTACTGTCATATTTATGCATATTTGAAGTTTGTTCATGGTGGGTTACCGATTGACTTTTCTATGAGATGGAAAATTTTGGATATTCTGTGATTTGACAACAAAACATTGAAATTCAATTTTGATATTAGAGTATATGAAAAATCTGTTCATGTGCTTCACTTGGTGGACTTCTGTAGCAATTACTACCATTTCTATATCAGCTGTTGTGTAATTTAATGCCCGAGATGCACGCTGACATCAGTTCCTCTACTTATGTGATGCCTTTTTCAGTGATTTGATATATGACTTCTTACATATGTTGAGCAAGCGGTTAACAGAGATTGATGTCTCAACCATCTTGACAGTTTTACAGTGTAAGTCTTGTTAACCATTGATGTATACATTATAGTCATTCAATTTATCATCTCATAAGTTAATCTCTGAAATTAAGCATTCTCGTGGGTCATGCTTTACAATGAAGCACTGCATCATCATCATCATCATCATCATATGCCATGTTTGTTCTTGTTTGATTTTAAACTACTGAAACTGATTGTGATAGTCTTTACAAATTTAATTTAATCTGCGAAGTGGATACTGAATTATGTCTAACACGAATCATAATGCATTGTTTAGGCTGTGGAATGAAAATAAGGGGTGATGACCCTACTGCCATGAAAAATTTCATTCAGTTTGTTCAGAATAGGGTAAATGAGCTGAAGGACTCCTCTAGTGATGGCAAGGCAAATACAAATGGCAAAAGAGTAAGCATTTAATGAAGATTGCTTTGAAAATATTATTCCTGTTTCTCATACTAATTCAAAAAATTCGTTTTGCAGATGGAATTCATGCTTGAAACCATATGTGATATTAAAAACAACAAGACAAAGCCTAAAGAGGAAACTGTAAAATGCACACGGATCAGAAAATGGCTGCAGAAGGTCTTTTATTTTTTTTTTCTTTTTGACTTGGATGTTCCAATTTATTGTCACTTGGTTTTTTCTAGTTTGCTCATTCAAAAGAGGAGTTTGTTATTTTTTACTGCTTTTGGCATCACACTTTGCTTTCAAGTTAAAACGTGAAAATCTTCACGGTATCTGTGGAGACTCAGAAGATTGGGTATCTAACTAATTATTCATGTTGGCCATTGGTTTGAAGGAAAGAATAGTACATAAAATAAATTTTTTGCCAACCTGTGGTTAGCCTGATACTGAATGTTGGGGAAATTTTTCTGGAGATATTGTAAAATGAAGAAACAAATACTTCATGATATTATAAAGGCGGAACACTGTTCTATCACGTTTTTCCTTTTCATGTTTGTTTTATCTGTATGTATGCACACACATAATTGTCAAGTTGCATTTCACGTTTTCTTTCTTCCTTCAGTTAAGGGTTGAAGACATTCTTATTCGAGGTCTCACATGGAGCAAGCTGCTTGATCCTGATAAGAAGGGCCAATGGTGGTTGTCTGGTGATATGACTGCCACAACAAATATTGCAGAAGAGGTCGCTAATACAATTGACAAAGACATTCCTGAAGCGCAAAACATGTTGCACCTTGCTGCTTCTCAGAGGATGAATACAGATACCAGAAGGGGGATATTTTGTATAATAATGAGCGGAGAGGATTACATTGATGCTTTTGAGAAGCTTTTAAGGTTGAATTTATCTGGAAAGCAGGTTCGCTTAGCTTGAATCTTTTCTCTTAATGCCCGCTCTTTCCCCCCGAAATTAAAATATGACATCACCTTGTCTTGTTTCATGAGAACTAATTTTTACTTGCATCGACAGGACAGGGAAATTATGCGGGTTCTTGTGGAGTGCTGTTTAGGGGAAAAAGTGTTTAATAAGTACTACACTGTTCTGGCTTCCAAGTTTTGTGAACATGATAAAAACCATAAAAAGACTTTACAGGTATTCCTTATGTTATTTTCATGGTCTTCTAAAAGTTTACTGAGAAAAAAAAAGGGTGGGTCAAATTTAAGCTACAGTTTTAAAGGAAAGCGATTAAGGTTGGGACAAATAAAACACTGCTTAAATAGTTCTAGTTATTTATTCGTGTACGACTGTTTAGTTATTTATTTGTATATCTTGTATGATGCTGCAGTTTTGCCTTTGGGACCACTTCAAACAACTCGGATCGATGCAGCTTTCAAGATCAATGAACCTAGCAAAATTTGTAGCAGAAATGGTAGCCTCGTTCACCCTCTCCCTAGGAATTTTGAAGATTGCAGAATTTGCCAATGTCAGTCAGCTAACACCGAAGAGAATTATCCATCTCCGGATGATATTTGATGCTCTGTTTGAGTATTCTGACAAGGTTGTGTGGAATGCTTTTACGCGATTGGCCGTCAATCCCGAGTTAGAAATTATTCGTCATGGTATCCAGTTCTTCGTCAAGGTGTACGTTGTAAAGGATAACAACGCACTGGCCGCCAAATTTAAGTTGGCGAAGAAAGCCCTCAACAATGCGGAGGGCGTGCTCATGTAAGTTCTGCAATACTTGACTTTTGCATTATGTCTGAGAGGACTGACATTACGTTCTCATATTATTCATTATGGCAACCACCAAATTTTGTAGTTATTTGCTGTGGAACTTAATTTATTGTTAATTGCCCTTTAAAAGAGCATAATTGAGGCTCACAATGGGATGCATTTGGTCACACACACATGACGGGGTGAGCTATAGTGCTTTTGCACGTATGTGCTTTACGTCCTTTTAGTGATTATGATTAAATTAAAATTGATCTGATGGTTATAAAATTGCCAACACATTAAAAAATCATTATGTTGCACATACATCTTTTAATGTGTTGGCATTTTTATAACTATTAGATTAATTTTAATGCAATATAAACCGTTGAAAGTAGATAAAACATATTAATGCAAAAACATGATAGCCAAATCCAACACATGTATGGAAATGGTAGGTTTGACAATTTTCGACACGACTCGAAGTTAAGTGGGTTCGGGTCATATGACAAGGGAAATAACTGGCTCAACCCGTTTATGACCCGTTTACTTAATCATGTTAAATGGATTAACGGCTTACCCGACCCGTTTAACCCATTTACTTAATTTATTGTATGAAATATTTAATTTATTATTCTTATATATATATATATATATATGAAAAAAAGATATGAAGATTATTAAAAATGATAGTTATGTTTATGTAGAATTAAATTTATTAAAAAAGATTGTTTTATGTTGGAAATTATATTTTTTTAATTGACATTATAATTTTAGCTGTTTTGTATTTGATGTACCTTTATTTAGAATATTATTGTGTTGGTGGATATTATAAATGAATATTTATTATTTTAGTTTAAGTTATTTTAGTGTTAATTGTGTATTTGTTTGTGTATTATAAATAATTTAAACATGTTAAATAAATTAAACGTGTTAAATAGGTTAAACGAGTCTTGTCCTGTTAAACGGATTAAACGTGTCACGGGTTAACCCGTTAACAATAAACGGGTCGTATCGTGTAACTCGTTTAATAAACGGGTTGTGTCTGGGTTGGCGTTAAAAGGGTTCGGGTCGTAAATGGGTCGACCTGTTTAAAATTCGAGTCATAAATTGGTCGACCCATTTAAACCGACCTGAATTGCCACCCATAGGAAATGGCTAAAGTGCTTTTAGAGTTATGTACTTTTGTACTTTTAATGACTAAGATATGTTTAGATTATATTTAACGGTTCAGATTGTATTTTTTGTTACTAATTTTGTAATGTGTTAATACAAATTGAACCGTTAGATTAAATTTAAATAATCTAAACATATCTTGACCATAAAAATTATATAAAGTACACAACATCAAAAACACCATAGTTGCTACCCACATGTATGTATACACATGCACACTATAACTCCACCAAGGAAATACGTAACTGTTCTCTTTATTTTCTGTGGAAAAATTTGGAAGACAATGTTATCCTTTGATAGGTGATTTAGTAGCGTGTCAAGAAATTAAAGTGGTGTTAAATTGAAAGAATGAAAATGCTTGACATTAACAACGAAACGATTTTTATTAGCAATAACTTACATCTCACTTTGAGCTTTGTTTTCTTTCCATACCGTACAGTTCAATGACAGGTTAATTCAATCCAACAATCAACAAATCACCAAGTAAAGATCGATTATTTATGGAATTCAATTATGCAAAAGCCACAAGCACAACAAACAAACTTGACGGCAGCAAATCCAGCACCTACAGCCAAAGTTTCATATTCTTTCTTTGTTCTTTCCTTTGCTCCAGGAGTTACCAAAAGCATCCCCAAATCTAATTCAACCACAATTTTTGAGACAATGTCGGTTCCAGGAAACTCTGGAACTAGTTGCTCTACCACTATCACCTTTCCACCGTTTGGAAGAGCATCGTAACAAATTTTCAATATTTTCAGACATTTATCGTCATCCCAGTCGTGTAGTATCCACTGAAAAAAAAAAAACTCTAATTAATTTCGAGAGAAATAAAAATACATATGACTAGTGTTGGTCGTATCACTCATATGTATCTTAATTTATACTATAACTTATAAACACAAATAAATTAACACAGATTAAGAAGAGAAAAAAATGTTTTTTTGACAAGTTAGAAAAGTAAAAAAATAAATAATTCTTTGATTTGAATTAAGCGTGTATTATAATTAATCTGAGCTCTCAGATTCAATTCTTTTGTAATAAAAAATATTAACAAACCTTCAGAAAAATAGCTTCTCCTTTGGGCACATCCGTAAACATATCTCCTCCCACATGGTGGACGCCTAGAAAATTAATAAATGCAGTGTCCATATTAAAACAAATAAGACAAATAATTTAATTGTTAAAACCAACATTATTAAATGAAGAAAGAAAAGCCTTATAATGGGTCGAATGCCCAAATCTTTTTAGGGAAAATTACTTGTAGTAGGATCCCTTCCATTTTCCATTTTACAAATATATCCGCAAATTAAATACGTCTGAATGTGACTATATATAGAGTCAATTCTCTGACGGTCCTTGTGCTTTGATGTATTGTCTATCAAAGTTTTTGTTTTTTAAAATTGACATTTTTGATTCCTCAAGCTTAACTCGATTCACAAATATATCCACAAATTTAACTTCAAAGTTAGTTTTGCTGACATGGAAGTTGGGAGCATTAATTATTTAAATTCAAAGATCGAATTACCATTATCCTTAGCTTTACAAATACATTAGTAATTATTGTTTTGATTAAAAAAAAACAAATACATTAGTAGATCCCACCACTTCATGCGTTTGGTGCAGATAAAACGCATGAAACTCTCCTACACTCTCCTAAAAGAACTGAGTAAACCCACTATTTAAGTGCTCATTGCCCTTGCCCTTACATCAACATAATTGTATTTAATAAAAAACATATTAATAAATTTATTACCACCTCTTCTCCTTCTTGTTTTGTTTAATCACAGGCCTCTCATCGTCAGTCTCTCTCACTCAGCAATCAACGTAAAGACTTCCAAAAGAATCCCAAAGTCATCATAAAAACAAACCCAAAGCCTTTGTTTTCCAAACCATTGATACCCATTACAAAGTCTGAGGTGTTTCTTCAAATTAGAGACATGGATTTGTTATTTCTTCACACAGACCTGGGCTTTGGCGCAATCGTGAGTGCGGACAGAGAGAGAGTGAGGACTAGAGGATTCTTCATCACTTCGCCAATTTTATTTCTGGTTTTCTTTTTCCTAAAAAAGGGCTCTGAGAAACCCTCAAGAAGAATCGAAACCCATAAACTAAATCCCAGAAATCGAAATCCAAAGGAGGACCTAAATCGACACCAAGAAATCTCGATAAAAAAAAATCAAACTGAGAAGGAGGTGGCATGGGTCCAGTGAGTAATGAATTACAGGGAGGGAAAATGGAGAGGGTACATCCGAGTGAGTGATGATCTGAGAGTGCATGAATCTTTAATAGAGTGAGTGAGGAGGATATGAGTGTAGAGAGAGGGACGATTTACTGCTCTATTGAAAGAAAGAGCGTATGTGAGGATAAAGGATGAAGAGTGAGTATAACTGATTATAATTAGAGGGGAAATTCTTCTTTTAGCATTTATTTACTGTTAAATAAAACTAACAGAGCCAAACTTGAGAGATCGAAGAGGCCAATTTAAAAAACAAAAAGACACAGATGGACAATACACCACGAAAACACAGGTATATATATGAGTTTATTTGACACCCCATAGTATATATCATATATTGTATTTTCGTATAATTAAATTTATGAAAAACGTGCTATCATTCTATTTTTTACTATTTATGTACAACTAGTCATTATTAAATCTATACAGTCTATTATATACTACTAGTTATCCAGCAAGCCTTATATATGTGTGTGGTGTGTGTGTGTGACAATTATGAGTCATTAAATCTAAAAGAACAAATACTGAGGATTTGATGCAAGTTGAAAAAATTTACTCCCCTATATATATATGTATAAAAGTGATAAATGAAAAGGAACCTGGAATTGTAGGAGCATCTTTAATCACAAGAGGCAAATCAAAGTTTATACCCTTAATATGTGGGTACTTGGAAACAATCATCCCAAGATTTGCACCAAATCCACCTCCAACATCTACCACCTCTTTTAGGCTCTCAAATCCATTGTATTTCTCAAGAACTTTCTTCATGATTAGTGATGTGCTATTATACATAGCTTCATTGAAGGCAGTATTTGCTTTGTCAGTTAAGTCAAAAGCATGGAATCCATGAGCCTTATGAAATGGTGCATCTCCTTTAATTACCGCATCCTTCAAATAGTACCTATTTTGCAACAATCACGACATCAATTATTATCATATTATGGTTGTTTGTTTGAGGTGATTGAGTTATTATAGGATTACAAATTTAACTTCAAAAGTTTTGAAATGATTAAATATGTTTTGGGTTCGAAAAATAAATAATTAAATATGTTTGAGATTTTTTTTTTGTAAATTTCGATCCTAAAAGAGAAAAAACGATGCTAGAGAGAGGATTCACATTTTCAAAATGGAAGAAAGACAAAGAGTCAGTTTTCTTTTTTCTTTTTCTATTTCTTTTCTTTGAATTAAAAGACATTGTGATTTGTAGAAAGATATTGTGATTTTTTCTCTCTCTCTTTTCTTTTACTTCCAGTGTCAGACAATTTTGTTTTTTTTTTTCAAACAGATTAAGAAATTATAATTGAATTAGGTGAAGACATTATGCATTCATTTTAAAATAATTTTATGAGATATTTTGCTATTTTGGATATCCCAAAAAACGGAACAATCCATACATTTTTCATGAATGCTTATTTTATAGTCTCATTTATTTCTTTTGGATTTGGAAGCAAAAGCGATATTGTAGTCAAAAATACAAATTATATGAGCTGAAAATTCACTAATAAATAGGCAACACTAATTGCTGCACAATTAGATAAAAACAATTTCATTTAAAACTTTTGTTAAACTGGTAACAATAATTTTGACATAAAAAGAATGGAGGGAGTGTAAGTGAACGTGTTGTTTTTAAAACAAACAAGCTTGTGGAAACTATCAAAAATTAGCATCCGAATTTACTTTTTTTTTTAAAAAAATTTTTGATATAAAAGTTAAATATTATGAAAAACTAAAGTAATGAAAAATAAAAAAAATTATGATTATTATTACTCTATAACAATTTTCGGAAATTTTATTATCTTTGTAACGTGAAAAAGAGTCACAATAATTTTTTATAGAAAAAAAAATATGTATGGCTTGACTCGAGATACATTTTCTTATTCTAATTTAATATAAATATCATAAAATTATCTCTTTCGGGCTAATCACATAAATATATCATTTGAAAATAAAAATTACAAAAATATGTCAAAAAATTATGGTTTTAAAGATTACTTCAACACTTTACATTTTGTATGCCACATTTTACATCTTACACGCCAAAATTGAAACTAGGAAAAAAAAAACCATAACACAAGTGAAAAACAACCAAAAGATACCCAATTTGTATTATGAAAAACAACAAAAATTGGGTATTTTTTTTGGTTGTTTTTCAGTTGTTTTATGGTTATTCTACAAAAACACAAAAAATGGGTATTTTTTTGTTTTGTTTCGGTTGTTTTTAGGATTTTTTTTTTCTTCTGGTTACAACCTAGCATATAAAATGTAAAATTTGCGTATAAAACGTAAAAGTGTGGAGTAACTGTGAAAACTGCAATTTTTTGACCTATAAATATATTTTTTAATTTTAAAAGGTCATAGGTCGTAATTTTCTCTTTACTAAAACAGTACTTCTAATTGTGTCAGAATAAGAATATTCAGTGAAATGAATAGAATTTAGGAAAAAAATAGTCTTAACTTCTAAAGAATATTGATAATCTTTTTTACTGAGTTCAAATGTTATAATAAAAGAATTAAATGCTATACTGAAAAAATAATAATTTTAATAAAAAATGAAAGTCAATGGAAGAAACACAAAAACTATACCAGCATTCGATGGCAGGTTTGGCCTGCATGAAGACCAAATAGGGGGCAAAAGAAATTCCATCTTCATTCCTTGTAAGATACTTAGCAACAGATGTTAAAGAATAGAGTCGACAATAATTTCCTTCTTTATCAGCGACAAGGGTGCATTTGAGGATGGAGTGAGAGGCAAGAAACCGCAGAATACGCTCAACAAGAACTGGAGCGTCAGGGTTTTGTGTAGGAAGCTGAGAGGCAATATCTGCAGCAGAGAGTGGTTCATTGTTCTTAGATTTGGCTATGATCTCAAGCAAGTCAAGCTCAATAGCAGTTCTTAAGACCATAGGAAGGAATGAAGACTTTGCCAAATGAAATGCTTGCATCAATGATTCTTCTTCATCGTCATGATCTGCTAATTGTTTTTGGTGATCGTTCAATGAAGCCATTTGTCTTGAAATTGCTTGTGAAGTAACTTCGGGGGGAAAAAGAAAAAGAATGTGAAATAGGAACAAGATTGTGGCAGTAGTATATGTAGAAAAATAGAACCTTCGAAGTGGAAGAGGTTAGCAGCTATCTTTATTTAATTTCTTAGTATTGGAGTTGATTCCAATACCGATGAGCTTCAAATCAATTAGTTTTTTTCTTTCTTTTTTAAGGATTAACATCTTTGTCCCTGACATTTAATCCAATCTGCAAGATAATCCCTTGGTTGTTAAACTCAATTAGTAATCTTCTTATAAATTGATGAAGAAAATCAGTCCCTCGATTAATAACACGTTAAAGACACATCTAGAAAATGTTGAATGCCCATTGAAAACCCACAAATTTTAATGTCAGCTAAATTTTATATGTAGAAAATGTCCATTACTTATATGGTCGTTGCTAGAAAAAATAAAATATTAGCAGGATCAATTGCGATGCCAAAAATATATTTATCATGTCATTATTTATCATCAAAACAAATATTTAAAATCGAGCGATGAAAAGCATTTTATGATATATTCATTAAATAGTCAAATATGTCCTTGGCATGATCTAAAAAGCACAGGAATTGAACTTTAATCCTTAAGGGGGAAAAAGTACTCATTTCAATTCTTCTCATAAAATTTTCTAATAAAAATAATCAAAAAAAAATCAAATGGTCACTAAATTTGGTTAATATTATATTATAGTAAATGGATTTTATTTTTTTTTAATATGGCCCCTCAACTTCAATTTTGTACTAATCTAATAACTCTATTATATGTTTAGTATTTCTTCTAATAATGGAATACTTATGCTACATGTTTCTTGTAATCATATCATACAATGGATTGAATTTATCATACATATACACACAAATTAAATATTATAAGTTAATTCCATTATTTGATTAGGTGGGAATCAGATTACCAAATGAGGGGTAGTTTTTAGTTAATTCCATTCTGTGATTAGGTGGGAATCAAATTACCAAATGAGGGGTAGTTTTTTTTCTCTATTTCGTTATCTTCACATGGCATCAGAGTTTTAAGAGGTCTAATCACCCAGTTCGATTGATTATAACACTTATGCTATCAGAGCTTTATTAGGTCTAACCACCCAGCTGTTTCTACCTCTTTTTTTTTTTCCCTTCTCACCGATTTATAAAATCCCACCACCCACCACCAAAGACTTAGATCAATTGACATAAGTTGTTTCAGTTTAACTAGAAATTTCGAGTTCGAGTCCTGGAAATGCAACAACGTTAGTAATAGGGATCTGTTAAACTCCCAAATCCGGATTAGCCTGAACCTGTTAAATCTCTTCAGCTCAAAATGAGGCAGCCTAGGATACCGAGTGCAATATGAAAAAAAAAAATCACACCACTCGGGAAAAAGAAATCCTCGTTGACTAATGGCATTATTAAACGTGCAAGTTCAATGAGATCAATAAGGACATGCAATTTCCAGACTTCTTTTTCCTCTTATAATCTCTACCGGTGGAATCAATATACTGGCATCTTCTCTCTCTATTTTTTTAAAAAAATTTCAGCTACTTTGTATCATGTTCATATTGCAGAGGAGTGTTAGAGATATTGTTTAAAGATAATTATTGTATTTATTTGTGTATGAATTAAAGAATTTCTAGAATTCCATAACTATAAATCCATAAATAGGATAGAGCTCTTATCTGGAAGTTGTTTGGGAAAACAAAATGAAACAACATAAGCATACCTGAATACATGAACGTGGTGTCACGCGTAGTAATCAGGATAAATGATTTTCTAGTTGATTTATGCCCCCTCAAACCTCTCAGAGAATGATGAGAGTTCTTCCAAGAAGAGAATGAAGTATGTTGCCGTTACACTCAACTAGTGACCATAATGCCTTTATACGTAGTTAGTATAATTGCTAATTTGTCCATCACAAATTAATTTTTTTCCTGGAATCACAAATTAGCTTTATACCCCAAGTTATACACAGTTATCAAATAACCCCATACTTATTATAAAATAACATGACACTGTTAAATTAATTAAATCACTTCAATTGGGCTCTTGAACTTTAATATAGCATGTTGCAAGTCCACAATTATAACATAATTATTTAGTTATTTATGTAGCCGATCCTATATTGTCCCCTGAACTTTCATTCAGGATCTCTCAAGTCTCCTGACTTTTCTATTCACCTATTAACCCCATAAACTTTTGAAAAGCTAGCTATTAACTCCAATTTAACGGAAATTAGCAGGTGGCTTGTAATAGAGTTTAGTGAACTTTTTTTAAGGAAAATAGGCAGGCTATTATATTAATTGACAAAAGAGATGTCCTTTACATGATCATCAATAGCAAAACAAGGATGACTAATATTCCAAACACATGAATGAGAAGCATATCTGCCTTCTTTAGCCATTACACGAGCAACGAAATTCTCTTCCCTATAAATATGAATAACCTGCATATTATCATTGAGCAACCGGTGAATATCACCAATAATAAAGTCAAGCTGAGTAACAGAAGGAGAGCCATCTTGAATCTTCCTAACAAGCTCCAAGCAATCTGATTAGATGATGAGTTGGGAATAGTCAGAATCAGTTGCCCATTTCAAAGTTGTCCTTAGTGCCAAAGCTTCCATGATTAGAGGAGATGAGAAGCATTGTAATGGAGCCATCATAGGAGAAAGTACCGAACTGGTATAATCCCGAATGGCAACACCAACTCCCGCCTTCCTTGCACTCATGTCCATGCCAGCGTCGACATTAAGAGCAAACCAGCCAAGGGGAGGGTCATCCCAGCGTGCAACAGGTTGGACAGGGAGAGATTGGGCATGCTGCTCATCCAAATTTTCTTTCAGGAAATCATAATGCTTTGACAAGAACTGTGAGCAAATAACAGATTGATCCATATTTAAGTACAGTAAATAATAGATGGATCCATATTTAGGTTCTCCCAAACCTTCTTATTTCGACTGTACCAGATAGCGTCCAAAACGACCACAATTTGTGCTACCTCCGCAGGAAAAAAAATGGTGAAAAACTAGCATCAACCAATCAGCAAGACAAGGCCAAGATCTTTCACTATCAACAAAAAGATTGGAAGAACTCCGTGTAGCCTTTGCAAACAGGCATGCCAAGAATAAATGGACTGCATCTTCGGCTTCACCATTACAAGCAGACAAGTGGTTTGAATTCCATACACTGTCGGTTCAAGCAGGATATTAGGGGTACAAACTCATGGCACAATCTTCATAGAAATATCTTTTGGCACTCAGATACATGCACCTTCCAAACCTCCTTCCATATTGGATTCGTAAAGCTACTATGTAATACCCTGTCCGTTTCCGACCTATCTTTTGAAGCATTTCGATCAGTCCCAATCTGTTTCATTTGATTTTGATCCTATCCTTTGGTGTTAGAGGTATTGATTAGGTGTTGAGGATGTATAATGGTGTTATTTTTGTAAGGTTGGGAGTTGTCGAACCTTGGGAATGGTCTGATGCTTGCTTAGGCGCGAAGGAAATCAATGAGTGTATAAATATAAGCCTAACGCACGCTAACCTAAAGCCTAATGCGTGCTTGGGAGCGAAGGAAATCAAGTCTAAGTCTTACGTACGTAAGACCTTATTTATACACATGTGCGTACGCTTGTCAAATGACGTACGTGAATTGGGTTTGGATGAAGATTGACGTATGTGAGGTCGGGTCTGATGTCTTTGGATGCGATTTTTGACCACGATAACGTACGTAAGATGCTTGGTGACATACGTGAGGGTCCCCTAACGTACTTGAGCTTCAAATTGACGTACATGAGCTTTGTTCAGACAGTCTTTAAAGCGCCCAACAACCCAACTTTATTCATTTATTCACTCCTCTCACTCAAATTTTCCCTCAACTGTTCGAGACTTTCCCACATTGTTCGTCCACCACTCCTAGACATTTTCAGAGGTAAGATCACATATCTTTCACAGTTTTGCTTCGTTTTCACGCTTTGATTCTTGGATTTTGTTTTTGATCGAATTCCTCTAGAGTTCGGATTTTCTTATGATTTTGAGTTAATGGATGCTAAGGATTGTTAGATTATACTATATTAAGGTTAAATGAACATGATTTGAGCTTTGAATCGAATGATTTGATGTTGTTTTGAATGTGTTAAGGTTATGTTTAGTTTTTGTTGGTTTTGGACGAATTTGAAGTTTGTTTGTTGGATTTGTTGGTGATTTATGTTTCTGAGGTTGTTTGAGAACAATGTGGACAGATTAGAACGTTGGGTATCTTTCAGAATTAAATTTTGGTATTTTTGAGAAATAACTTTATGTTTTGTTATTTTTGTAAGTTTTTCAAAGTTGGAGAAAGTTTTTTGGTTTTATAGTTTTGGAAAGTTAGAGACAAATTTGTAATTTTTGAAAATAGAGGTACAGATTCATAATTTTGAGAAAGTTGAGGTATAGATTTGTAATTTTAGAAAAGTTGGGGACCGACTTGTAATTTTACGAGTGATGGATTGTTTTGCAATTTTTGAGAGTTTGATGACTAATTTGGAGATTCTGATTACTTGGAGGAATGTCTAATAATTTAAGAATATTTTAAGGACTAATTTGTAATTTTTCAGTCTCGGGGACTAAAACATAATTTTACATGAGCCGGGGACCAGACTGTAATTTTACGTAGATTCTGAATTTTGGTTCAAGAGTGATGGAATCTATTTCGAAATAGGTTTTTGGGTGTGATTCGAGAGTCCGAGTCTGCATCTACATAACATACATTAGTATTGTCACAGTACCATATTTTGATTTTTTTTGATATGCCTGTTCCAGTTCTACTTGGTTTCCGAGAAGACCATTCACTGGTGGACAGTGATCTGGATGACAGCTTCAGACACATAGGTTGTGTCTTCTAAATCCCATTTGTTTTTGGTGTGTTAGACATATATTCTGAAATTGGTTAATTAATGGAATGGCTAAGTTAATAAAATGATTATGTGATACTTAATAATCAGTCTTTTATTTTTGATTTTGGACACACACACACACACACACACACATATATATATATATATATATGTCTACATATATTCTTCTTTGTTTTCGATTCTTGTTTGCGTGCGTGTTTGTTTATGAAATTATATTACTATTTATGTTTTTAATATGAGACACCTGTGCTATGGGGGTCAACGTAGACTTTGGTATACCAATGCACTATCAAAGCCCTAGTTATCGGGGTAATTAGGTCGCCGCATGTCCTGCCAGACATACGTATTTTGACCAGATGTTGGCACGAACCACATCATCTTTGTTTTTGGTGCTACATGCACATCTTTTTTTTTGGTATCATATCTCCGATACTATGTTTTTGTTTATGGTATTATTAATATAATGCTTGCGTGCATGTTGTTTGTTTTATTGGCAATCGTTTTTGAAATAGTTTTGGATAAGCTATTATCGAGTTGAATGGCTCCATTTATCAGTTTTTTGGTCCTGTTGAGTTCTTAATAATATTCTCTGAAAATATTTTGGGAAAATACATATGATTTTCGATAAATATTTTGAAAGGAAAATATTATAGTTATTTCATATTTCGGATACTAAAATATCATTTTTATCCAATTTAATTGGTTATTTAATCCGTTGCGACTGTTCGTTGTTTGACTTGTTTGCGAAGGATTTCAAAATGAATTTCAGAACTATTATTCTGTATATAGTGTGTATACGTAAATACACTTATAACTGCATGTGATATTTTTGAACTATTTTTAAAATGGCTTTTGTGAGGCCCAGAGCTGCTCCGGAGTGTCATCCCTCACTGGGTTCTTACCCCCATTTTTTGTTTCTTGTTTATCTCTATTTCATTTTCCAGGTGATTCCTTTTTGGTTTCGTCAACTGTTCGGCATCTTGGATCCCAGTGAAGCATTTTCTTTGGTTAGAGATGCCCTTTTGGTAGGGCTCTTCTGTTTTTGGTATTAAAGCTCCACACTAGGATGCTGTTGGGTTACTGGGTTTATATTTTGACTTTTGGGTTTACACTGGATTACTGTTATATTTTTATACTTACTCGATATTATGATTTAACTTCATATTAATTATTTACTTACATTTTTAGTATAAAATATTTTATACTTATTAAATGTTTGGATAAAGGAATATTTTGGGTAGAATTTTTGAATCTTTGAGGCTTGTGCGAGATGGACTGGGCCTCTAGGTTCGGTCTATCTTGTTCGTCAGTCATATTCTGAAAATGGGTCGTGACATACTAGATGCCAAAGAGGAATTGAAAGACTCCATAGCAACCCAATAACCCGAACGAACCGTGTAGAAGCCATTTTTAGTATGAAACAAGCTAGGCTTGTCACCCACAATCATTAAGGGTAGTGGAATGAACAAAATCATAACAATATCAATTGGTAAAAAATTGGCTCTTAGTATTTCCTCCTTCCAAGAGTTGTTTGAAATAAGATCAGAAATAGTTGTTAAATTGCAACCTTTAGGCCTTGTAGTAATAGGCCAAAAATTAGATGGAGAAGGGACCCAATTGTCATCCCAAATAGCAACAAAACTTCCTCTACCAATATGCCAAATCAAACCTTGCTTGAGGAGAGGAATCACAACAAGAATATTCCTCCAACCATAGCTAGCATGAGAAGACATACCTGCTTGCAATAAGCTAGAATCATAAAAATATTTAGCTTTGAACACTCTAGCCGTCAGCGTGTCACCATTAGTCAAGATACGCCAAGCTTGTTTAGTAAGCATTGTAAGGTTGAAGTGGTGCAAACTGCGAAAACCCATGCATCCATCAACTTTGGATTTAAACAACTTATCCCAAGACACCCACCTAAAACCCTTTCTGCTTCCCTCAATACTTTCCCACCAAAAGATATTCATAATCTTATGCAACTGATCAGTTGTAGACTTGGGAATCATGTAAACGCTCATCGTGAAAGCAGACAGAGCTTGCATAATAACCTTTAACATGACTCCCCATCCTACCATAGATAATAACCTTCCCCGCCAAGTTGATAACTTATTACAAAATTGTCTCTGATGTATGCAAAAGTAGAAGACTTAGACTGCCATAATAACAGAAGGCACTCCCAGGTGAGAACTCATAAAGATAAGAGTCGAGCCTCCCAAAGCTTCTAAGAAAGAGTGGTGCCTTTGAGAAGAAACATATCATGCAGAGAAAAGTGCTAAATATTGTTGCATTCACCAATTGATCCGAAGCAACCTCATATTTGTGCAAAATGATTCTTAACTCTATAGCCTATATAGGATTTTTCGTAGAGAAAATGATACAATTGTAGGATTTTCCTTAGAGAAAATGAGACAATCATTTGCAAAAAGTAAATGGGAAATTACAGGAGCTGACTGTGCCAATTTTAGTCCAGTAAAGCTTGAATTCTGGCAAGCTATATTCAAGAGGCCTGAGAGAACTTCTGCACAAAGAATGAAAATATATAGAGACAGATGGTCTCCTTGTCTAACACCCCTCTGTGGGGTGACATCACTAACAATAGAGCCATTTAGAACAATAGAATAAGAGTTAGTTGAGATGCACCTCATAATTGAAGCAACCCAACTATTTGGAAAGCCCATAGTTTTAAGTACAAAAACTGATGAAGTCCTACTCCAAGCGGTCATATGCCTTGGCCATATCCAGTTTTGTAGCCGCTATGCCACCACAATCTGAAGCATTATTCTTTAAAGAATGAAACACCTCAATACCTAATAAATATTATCTGTAATTAGTTGGGTAGGGACAAAAGCACTCTGGTTTTCAGAAACCAAGGATGGCAATGTAACATCCGCACAAAAGTAGGCAGCTGAAGCTAGCAGGTCAAGTAACTTGTTGTGCAGCAGCTCTGTGTTCCCATATTGGATATGTGTATATGGATGAAAATGTTTATAAGCATAGGACATGACTATTTAAGTATCCCAAGCTTGAACTTTTGAGCTAGTGGTTAAAAGCTCATTAGTTGTTAGATGTTGCTTAATGACAGCTGTGTACTTATGTCGGGTCATGACAATTATGGTATCAAAGCCATTCCGCGTGCAAACTTGAACAGCAGTGGGAAAAACCTCAACTGATGGCAATAGTGGGGCAAACCTCAAGAGTTGAGAAGAAGTCCTTGAGTCTAGGCAAATATCACATCAACAGGTTGAGTTTAGGCAAATCCCACACCGACAAAATACGGGAGAGATTCTGGGCATCATGATTGGAATGCTTGGCAACGAGGACGTCGTTAATCTAAGAGGGTGGGAATTGTAACATCCTCACCAAAGCAAACAGCTGAAGCTAGCAGGTCAAGCAACCTGCTATGCAGCAGCTCTGTGTTCCCACATCGGATATGTATAAATGGATAGAAAGATTTATAAGCATAATGACCTGGCTACTTAAGTAACCCAAGCTTGAACTTTTGAGCTAGTGGTTAAAAGCTCATTAGTTGTTAGATGTTGCTTAATGACAGCTGTGTACTTATGCAGGGTCATGACAACTATGGTATCAGAGCCACTCCGCGTGTAAACTCGAACAGTGGTGGGACAAACCTCAACTGATGGCGATTGTGGGGCAAATCTCAAGAGTTGAGAAGAATTCCTTGAGTCTAGGCAAATCCCACATCAACAGGTTGAAATTAGGCAAATTCCACGCCTACAAAACATGGGAGAGATTTTAGGCATCATGATTGGAAGGCTTGGCGACGAGGATGTCGCTAACCTAAGGGTGAGAATTGTAACATCCCCACTAAAGCAGACAGCTGAAGCTAGCAGGTCAAACAACCTGATGTGCAGTAGCTCTGTGTTCCCACATCGGATATATGTATATGGATGGAAAGGTTTATAAGTATAAGGACCTGGCTACTTAAGTAACACAAGCTTGAACTTTTGTGCTAGTGGTTAAAAGCTCATTAGTTGTTAGATGTTACTTAAGGATAACTGTGTGCTTATGCCGGATCATGATAGGCAAAATGCTTTTCATGCGATTCACCAAGACTTTAGAAATGAGCTTGTATAACACATTACAGAGACTGATGGGTCGTAATTCAGTCATCTTGGTTGGATTTTTTGCCTTGGGATTAATACAATATTAGCGTGGTTAAAATTTGCAGGAAAAGCACCACCATTCAAGATATGCAGACAAAAAGAAGTAACCTCAACAGTAATACTGTTCCGAAAGCTCGTGTAAAACAGACTAGGAAGATCATCATGGCCATACACTTTATGCGGGTCCATTTGTTCCAAAGCTTCAGAAATTTCTTTGGATTCAAAAGGATTTAGTAGAGACGAATGCTGCTCCTGGCTAATTTTTCTGGTAATAGCAGAAACAATGGATTGATCAATGTGGTTCCCATTAGAAGCAAACAACCCTTGAAAGTAACTAATAGCTACAGCTGACATTAAATCAACATCAGTAATCCACGAACTAGTCGCATGATAAAGGCATTGCAATGTGTTGGTACGATGCCGTTGAGAGGCAAAATAATGAAAATAACGGCTATTTTTCCCCATAACTCAACCAATTGCAACGAGACTATTGTCGCCAATACATTTCATCCTTCTCAAGTAGTAAATCAAGCTCATTATTAACTTGTTGAAGGGTCATACCTGATATTACAACCCGTTTTTGGACCATGACCGGCGTGCAAGATGAGTTGAACCAGAGGCCCAACCCATCTCACACAAGCCTAAGAAATGCTACCCAACATATTCATTATTAGCCAGTTTATTAACCATATTAAAACCATTTAAAAAATAATAATTTTTAAAAATAATATATTGAATAATAAAACAGATAATCGTAATATCAAAATGCAAAATAAATAATAATGAGTAA
This sequence comes from Flueggea neowawraea, assembly GCA_948243855.1. Lineage (NCBI taxonomy): Eukaryota > Viridiplantae > Streptophyta > Magnoliopsida > Malpighiales > Phyllanthaceae > Flueggea > Flueggea neowawraea. The sequence continues at coordinate 20,778 of CAODLS010846272.1, forward strand.
GAACGATTAAACCAAAATTATAAAATAATTTTAATATCACTAAGCCCTCCATTCACTTATCAGATCAAATGCGTCTCTCTTGTTCCTTAAATCCTTCTAGAACATAAGTTGTCACCACACAAACAATAAGAACCCAATACTCAATTGATGGTACATTGGCCTCATGTCGGTTTTAAAGAACCATTGTTCTCACTATAGCTAATTTAAATTATCTCTTCTCACAAAATATACTATCAAATTATTGCACCACATAATCACCTGAATTTTGTCACTCAAAGATACAAAACTGCTAACAAGCCTCCTCTAACAATATATTATCTACTCAGAGTATCTGGCAAACCTTAATGTAACATGCATAATCATGGCACCATACCGACTGAAAGATAAATATGGAAGTTCAAAGATGCAGACATGTCAGACAACTTTGATCCATATGTTTGGATACATCAAACAGTAGACAAACAATTCGTATATGGAATGTCTGAATGTAGATGATCGCCACAGTACTGAAACGAAAGTTAGAGTACCGAAACAAAGTCAGAATGGTATACAGAAGAAAATTAAATTGACTCAATTCAAAAATACATATGCTCCACAACCGGCCCAGACTTACGAAAACTTAGGCTCTGATACCACTTTTGTCACGACTTGTTTTCAAACCATGATCAGCTTGCAAGACGAGCCGAATTGAAGGCCCAACCCATCTCTCACAAGCCTCAGAGATCAAAAATGCTACCCAACGCATTCATTATTAGCCAATTTTTTAACCATATTAAAACCATTTAACAAATAGTAGGTTTTGAAAATAATATACTCAATAATAAAACAGATAATCGTAATATCAAAATACAGAATAAATAAGAATGAGTAAGAACAGTTAAACCAAAATCATCAAACATAAAATCATAACCCACTACCCAACGTAGAGCATCTAACATAACAGAATATTGGATCCCGAGCATCGAACCTCACTGAACGTCATCGAGATATGCTGAAACAAACATTGAATAACCTAAAAAAATGTTAAAGAGAGGGGTGAGTAAACTCAGTGAGGAAACAACACTCTAGATTGCCTCTGGGACATCACATAAACTATTTTGGAATTCATTCGAAAATATCATATGCATATATAAGTGTATATACATATACAGACTATGTGCAAAGTAAGAGTTCTGAAATTCTATTCACAATCATTTGCAAGCTAAACAAATAACAGACAGTCAGGCATACAGAGTGTGTATGTCATATATCATATAGTAGAAACAAATATGGGACCAAAAACAGAGTAGCAAATATATATAAGGTGTGGTCTCCGCCACTAATTAGAAATAGAGTACATGTGTCTGGCCAGACACACGACTACCATAATACCTTGGTAATTAGGCATTGACTATGCATTAGTATAGCAAGGGCTACGTTTACCTTATGTAGCACAGGTGCCCTATATATATATATATAATAGGGGAATATGCAGAACATAGATTATTTTACAAAAAAATATTTATATATACCACAAATAAATATTAGATATCAGAAAAAAATATTGAGTATAATAATCACATAAGCCAGATTATTAATTAGCCAAACCATTAATTATTCCAATTTCAGAGTAAAGCTAGACATAACAAAAACATAGAATTTTCAAAAGACACTACTTATGTGTCTGAAGCTGTCATTCCACTCACTTGGACGTCGAGTCAAACAATTCAAATTACGGTCCACCAGTGAATGACTAGCACACACAAAAACTGAAACAAACATATTGGAAACAAACGTATTAGAAAAAATTAAAATGTGGTAGTATGACAATACCGATGTATGCTATGCAGACTCGGACTTTCACATGACATCCAAAAACCCTATCTCAAGTTGGAGATCTAGCGCTATCCTCGAAGATTGAACCTCAATGTAAAATTATTGTTTGGTCCTCAAACTTTTGGAAAATTATAATTCAGTCCCCAAAATATTTTAAATTTATAATTTAGTCCATAACTCTCTTAAATCATTAATTAGTCTTTAGATTTCTCAAAATGTACAAATTAATCCTCCAAATATTCAAAATCTAAAGTTAGTCCCCAAAATGTAAAATATCCTCTTTAGTCCTCCAATGGAAAGTTACCTAAATATTCCAAATTTTGATTCAACCAATAGAAATAAAATCTAAACATCCACATTGATCATATTTAACCTCAAGAACATAGATGTACAATCGGTTCCTTAAAAAACTCAAAATCTCACACAAACATTTCGCCAAACTCATGGCTAACCCTCGCCCAACAAAAAACTGGCCAGATATCTTAATTCAAAGATTGATCCATGTTAATCTAACCTCAAAAAAACATAATCTAACAACCTATATCACTAATTTCAATAGAAACATCCAAAATTTGAAACCCTAAGCAAATTTGGCCTAAAACAAGTTCAAAAATTTAATGCATGAAATGGATAAAAAAGAGATATTGGAACTGAAATCTTACCTTTGTAGATTATTATAAATGTTTGAGAAGCAATGAGATCAAGAGATAATCGATCTGAGAGTGATAGAGAGTGAAAAATGAAGGATACGGATGAAGAGGTCGGGTTTTGGGTGTTTTAAACACCCACGGATCAAAACACACCGTTTTAATGATTTTCAAAGGCAATGTACATCATTTTATGCATAACATACATCTTGGGCAATCACAACGTACGTTTCTATAATATCCCCCCCGTTCCAGCTATATTCCCTATAGCGATTGGAGTTCCGATTGATGATCGTTGATGCTCATCCTCATTGAGAGTTTGGAGTTTTGATTGATAGTCAATAATGCTAATGATCATATAGGGTTTGTATTTTGGAACCTTGAGTAGTGAGTCTAGAGAGTGGATAACTCGAGTTATAGGAAGATGTAACTCGAGTTGTGTGACCCTTATACAACT
>CAODLS010846310.1:0-17268 GCA_948243855.1 Flueggea neowawraea
ATATGGATGCGAACGTTTTGGTAAAGCGAATTTTAGAAAATGTATTATGTATATAGTGTGTATACTATATGGTATCTATGTATGTGTGCAGTATTTTGAAAAAGGATTTCAAACCAATCTTTGTGAGACACGTATGAGGCGGTCTGACGTGTCATTTCCTCATTAGGGATTCTTACCCTTCTTCTTCTGTTGCCTATATTAACCTTCTTTCACATGTGACATTTTTTATGCTCAGCATCTGATCTGTTTCTCGAACCTAGTGAGATGCTTTTGACTATAGTGAGTGCCTTCGTTCGGACTCTACTTTGTTCTGTCATAGAGCTCCACATCGGGCTACTGTTGGGATACTAGACTACACTTTTGTATTTTGGGATTAACTATGATGAATTTATTTTTTTTATTAATATTTTTGCTATATTGTATATATATATATATATATATATATATATATACAATATAGCAAAAATATTAATAAAATATATATATATGGTTTTCCTTCATTTATAAATATTTTTATAAATGTTTTAAATAAATATTTGGATAAGTCGGGTAGAATGTCTGTACACAGAGCGGGATGGATCGGGTTTCCACAGACGGTCCGCCTCGTAAGCCGGTCACGGGCCCGACTATGGGTCGTGACATCTAAGGTGAAAAATGACGAAGAGAATCGGATAAACACGCTTATAAAAGTGTGCATCTGCCTCACCTCTTGCCCAAAAACGGGGCTCACTCGAGTAAGCCATTATCTTACTCAAGTAAGACACTTCACAACTAAAAAAATCAACCCCGTCTAATCGAGTAATACACACACCTACTCAATTAAACCAACCCCTATTTTACTCGAGTAAGCATTGCTCTTACTCGAGTAATCCAAGCTTCGTGAAGGAATGATCAATTCCTTTCTTACTCGAGTAACTCCTCACTTTCTTAAGTAATAAACTCTCATTTCACTCGAGTACGCCATTTCTTACTCGAGTACACATGATCTTTCCTAAAAAAATTTGAATTTTCCCAAAATTTCATCTAAGAATTAAGCAGTCGTTTAAGTAACCCATGTGTCTAGCCAGACACACGTGATATTGTTTGTTTCCAGTGGCTTAGTCAACACATTCGATTTCTGATTATGTCTGTTTCTAGTCCAATGTTTGGTTTTCTAATATATTTATTATTTTTGAAATATAAATTATTACGTCTGACTACATGTTGTTTGCCTTTACTGCAAAATGTTTTGAAAAGGGGAATAATATTAGTATATATACGAGTGTATATGAAAAGTATATAAATATATAGGTGTATGCGGTAATTTTGAACTGTTTTCAAAAGGTTTTATGTGAGGTCCTAAAGGCACTCCAGAGTGATGTCCTTCACTGAATATTCTCACTCCCTTTTTATTGCTAACATTTTAGGATTTTGGCTACCAACAGTAGTCCAAAAACATGTGATGAGTGAGGAATTCCATAATTTAGTAAGTGCCCTTTGTTGGAGAATTTTCTCGAGGATGCATTGGTTGAGTTTGGAGAGCGGAAGTGAGTTGAAGTGAAGAGAGAAAACAACACCACAATTTAGAGTGGTTCGACCAACCTTGCCTACATCCACTACCTAAGCCTCACTTAGGATTTCCACTATCTCAAAGATTGATTCCGACCCAATCCAACAAAGCATTACACCAAGGTTGATTGCGGCTCACACCTCTAAAGCCAACAAAGTTGATTGCGGCTCACACCTCTAAGTCAACAAGGTTGATTACGGCTCACCCCTCTCAAGCCTACCCAAGGTTGATTTCGGCTCAAACCTCTAAAGCCATTACAATGTTGTTTTCCATAGGTTCACAACAAACATTTCCCCACTCTCAAAGAGTTTACAAAACTGTTTACAAAAGATGAAAGCTCTATGCTAGGAGTACATGTGTTTGATTGATGCTCATAATCTTCTCTCTAGCTTGAATTTGGTGTTTTGGGGTGATGGAATGAAGAAAATGTTTGGGACTTGAAATCATATGATCATCTATATTTTTCTGTCATTCCTTGATGTATTTATAGCTTTTTTAAGCTATATTACTGTTGGTAGAGAGAAACTAGCCGTTGGCGTTCATTTATAGTCATTGCAGCCTTCTGGACCATTCATGACGTACGTCGTACCAAGCCTGCGTACGTTGTCCACAAATTCTCTAGGTCTGCGTACATTGTTCTTACTTAACGTACATTGATCATATCCATATCTTCAGATGACGTACGCTATGATTCTCTAACGTACGTTGTATTGGCACTTCAGCATTCCAGTGGCTTCTGTTTGCATTCAGTTCCACGTCTACGTACGTTGTGCATTTGTCACGTACATTGCTCTTCACTGTGACGTACATTGTACATAGATAACATACGTTGTGGCACGTCGAGTGGCTTGATTTGCATTTTGGCTCTTATTCACGTACGTTGATATACAATAACGTACGTTGTGTCCCACTGTGACATACATTGTATTCATTGTAACGTACGTTGGCTGCTTCAACAGTTTGTTTCGTGATTTCGAGCTTTCCAACGTGTTTAACTTTAAGTCAAATATTTTGTACATCATCAAAACATAAAAGGAACTTAATATTGATCACCCATGATCCAACAATTTTCCCCTTTTTGATGATGTCAAAAATTTGAAGAATTTAAGCACTACATCAAGGCAACACAATTGATCAAGGATTTCATCCTTGTCATGAGGTTAGGATTAAAAATGTGTGATCATATTTTTAAAATTTTCATTCCCCCTATCAAAAACAATTTATGCAAATTTTCAAAATTTTCTTTTCTCCCCTCTTTGAAAACAATTTGTGCATTGTTTAAAATATTTTGCAAATATCATTTCTCCCTCTATTAAAAACGATTGGTGCATAATTTATAAAACTTGTTTTCTCCTCCTATTTAAAACAAAACAATATCAATAAAAATGAGAGGAGTTGAAAGAGTTGAAAAGATAGTACCAATGTTGGCATCTCCAATGATGTAGGATCTTTGCTCCAAGGTTGTTAAGCCTTCTAGAACGGAGACCCGCTCTTATACCACTTGTTGGAGAATTTTTCCGAGGATGTCTTGGTTGAGTTTGGAGAGCAGAAGCGAGTTTAAGTGAAGAGAGAAAGCAACACCACAATTTAGAATGTTTCGACCAACCTTGCCTACATCCACTACCTAAGTCTCACTTAGGATTTCCACTATATCAAAGATTGATTCCGGCTCAATCCAACAAAGCCTTACATCAAGGTTGATTGTGGCTCACACCTCTAAAGCCAACAAGGTTGATTAAGGCTCACACCTCTAAAGCCAACAAGGTTGATTGCGGCTCACACCTCTAAAGCCAACAAGGTTGATTGCGACCCACACCTCTAAGGCCAACAAGGCTGATTATGGTTCACCCCTCTATAGCCTACAAGGTTGATTACGGCTCACTCTCTAAAGCCTACCCAAAGTTGATTTCGGCTCAAACCTCTAAAGCCATTACAATGTTGTTTTTCATAGTTTCACAACAAACATTTCTCCACTCTCAAAGAGTTTACAAAACCGTTTACAAAATATGAAAGCTCTATGCTATGAGTACATGTGTTTGATTGATGCTCATAATCATTTCTCTAGCTTGAATTTGGTGTTTTGAGGGTGATGGAATGAAGAAAATGTTTGGGACTTGAAAGCATATGATCATCCATGTTTTTTTTTGTCATTCCTTGATGTATTTATAGCTTTTCTAAGCCATATTACCGTTGGTAGATAGAAACTAGCCCTTGGAGTTCATTTATAGTCGTTGCAGCCTTCTGGACCATTCATGACGTACGTTGTACCAAGCCTGCGACGTTGTCTGCAAATTCTTCAAGTCTGCGTACGTTGTTCTTACTTAACGTACGTTGATCATAGCTATATCTCCAGATGACATACGTTGTGATTCTCTAACGTACTTTATATTGGCACTTCAGCATTCCAGTGGTTTATGTTTGCATTCAGCTCCATGTCTACGTACGTTGTGCATTTGTCACGTACATTGCTCTTCACTGTGAAGTACGTTGTACATAGATAACGTACGTTGTGGCACTTCCAGTGGTTTGATTTGCATTTTTGCTCTTCTGCACATACGTTGATATACAATAACGTACGTTGTGTCCCACTGTGACGTATATTGTATTCATTGTAACATATGTTGACTGCTTCAATAGTTTGTTTCTTGATTTCGAGCTTTCCAACGTGTTTAACTCTATGTCAAATATTTTGCACTTCATCAAAACATAAAAGGAACTTAATGTTGATCACCCATGATTCAACACCTTTTTGGTTGGGCTCTTATGTTTTTGTATTAGAGCTCCACATCGGGATGCTAGTGGGTTACTGGGTTTATTTTGATATTTTGTTACTTTGATTTATTTACTAATATTTTTACTCAAATTTGTATATTAAATCATATTTTGATATATTGATATTTTTTTATAAATTTTTATTTTCTTTATTTATGTTTATTAAATTGGTTAATAAATGTTTGATAAACCGATTTTGGGGTAGAAGTTATGATTTATCTGAGGCTTGTGCGTGATGGGCTGAGCCTATGGTTTGGATTGCCTCGTACGCCGATCGTGGTCCGATCTCAAGTCATGACATTCGGCTTCCACCAAAGAGATATGAGACCATCGACTTCCATGGAGAAAGAGGAAGGGATCACTCTTCTTCCACCACCCGTGAATCGTGCTTTGTGTTGATCTCCATATGGCTCTTTAAGTAGGGAACATGTAGTGCATTCCCATCACTTAACAACGATCATGGTGTGCATGCCTAGTATACATCCTGATCTTGCTTCCGCAATTCATCATTTTGCTGAGCATATCAAGGTTGGTAACTCGAAATGTTTTATTTATTTACGATTTGTTCACTTAATTGTTTGTTGCACAAGATACTGACATTGGTATCAGAACATTTGTTTTGTATTTGTTGAGCATAATAAAAATTACTTGCTAGTCTAATGTTCTAAGTGTCATATGAAATTTGTTTCATATCTACAGGATACAACAAAGTCTTGAGATCTACAAACAACAATTTTGGAAATCTCCCTTTAGAACTTTAGTTTTAAGACTCAGAAAATCATAGAACATGAAGAACAATAGGAAAGTTTTAAGGAGAGAAAACCTGAGGCACCAAATAAATTTATATATAAGAGTTTGACTGTTTATAGACATCCTTTCTCAATGGACGTGTATGAATTTTGATCAAACAACAACTGTAAAAGAAGTTACAAATAAAACTCTTATATATTCAAATCAGAAAAATAAAAAAAAATAATATGCACTATATTTTTTTAAAGACGTGCCATCATTAGACTAAATATATATTTGTATATATAATTGTATATTATAACAAAATTTGATTTTAGTGCATTTATTCCCTCAATAGCCTACTTTAATAGTAAAGTGTTAGTCCACTTTATAAAATATAAACAAAGGCTTTGATACTTTCGATGTGGGACAAGTTTCATTTATCCTCAGTTGCTATCTACATTGTTATATATATACAACAGTACATGTACGGAGAGATCCAGGTTCAGGTTACTTTTCATCAATGATATGTTGCCTCCTAGAGGATAGATCCTCCAAGTAAAAAAGTATAAATGGTCATTCAATCCTGCAAATAGAAGAAGGATAAAAACTATCAAGGAAAAAATTCTAAGTCCAGGCAAGCGAACCTTAACAAGATTTCTGAACATGTAACGGAGAGAATCATCAATGATAAAAACACTATAGCTAAAGGCTCCGAGCGAGGAGATCGAAGTAGTGTCAACTGCCTTACTACTAGATGGACTAACTCCGAGAGGAGTTGAAGATGACATATGTGGTTGCAATTACAGTCTCTTTAGTATGCTTAGTAGAATTGTCTCCTTTGTTGATTCATCCTCCTCATCCAGAGGTACTAGCACACTAATAGGTATTGTTGCTTTGGGAACGGTCTGTTGAACCAAGGGAGGTTCATATTTGGATTCTCTTATGTTTTGATGATGAACAAAACTTGGGAAGAAGAGAAATGTCAAAAGAAAAAATTTCAGGAGTTACTCGAATAGAAAACAAAGTTACTTGAGTAAGTTCAAGTTCCAGAAAGCCACTGATTGTTGAAGTTACTTGAGCAAGATGAAAGTTAATCGAGTGTGCAAATGCTGAAAATGGGAGTTACTCGAGTGAGAAAAAAAGTAACTCGAGTGAGCACTGAAACCAAAAGATACATTGATTTGGAAGTTACTCGAGTGATAAAATTGTTACTCGAGTGAGCGGACATTATTTGAAGAAAGATCTTAGACAATCAAGTCATATATGGAAGGAAATCAAATCATAACGGTCACAAATCAATGATTACTCGAGTAAAAAATGTTGTTACTCGAGTAAGACAAAGAAGAAACTCAATAATGGGAAACAAAGCTGGAGTTACTCGAGTAGACTATAAAGTTACTCGAGTAAGCACTGAAAAGGAAAGAAAATCAAGAGTGATTTCACACTCCAACGGCTACAAATCAACACACAACGGCTAGAAATCTTTGGGAAGGTATAATTACATTCCAAAATGTGGTAGGAGACAAGAGACACTACTTCCAAACATATTTTCTGTCACTTTCATAGCATCAAGTTGTCCATTGTGATACAAGTGTATTTGTGCCTATTTTTCATTCCTTCTACTTGTATCAATTGCTCTAAATCTGGTTTGTGAGTGAATTACTTGTTACAAACAGAGAGTTTGTGAGGTTGGGATCAAGGATAGATCCTAGACTTGGTTTATTCTTGAACCGAAATCAAGTATTGTAAGAGTTCTCACTTAGCTTGAAAGTGGAGGTGGCTTTGGAGGTGTTGAGCCAGGGAATCAACCTCTTTGTAGTTGACCTTATTGGATTGAGCCGTAATCAATCATCCAAATAGTGAAAAGCCTAAGTGAGACTTAGGTAGTGGATATAGGCAAGGTTAGCACTCTAAATCATTGTGTCCATTTTCTCTTCTTCTTACTCATACAACTCCACCAAGACAAGACCAAAAAATCCTCCAAAACGGTCCTCTTTGAAGTTATGCTAAGTCTTGTAGAATGTCTGGAATGAGAACTCAGTGGGGGTTGTCTTTGCCTTTTTCGAAGGAGTGGCATGAGAAGAAATCAAAGGATTAGCACAATACGAAGAGACTGAAGAGGTAAAATAAGTAAATAATAAACAAACCTTTGGAAGGGGCTTTTGAAAACAAGCCTGGGTAGATATTCTGCCACTAGGTCAAGAATTGTTCAAAGGTGTGTTTAGGCTTGCCTTCAACTTTTATTATAGGAAGGTTAATTAAAGTTAGTTGCTCATTTTGGCAAGAGAGAAAATCATCATTTTTTCTTTGTTGGGAATTCTCTGTTGGATATCTCTAGGCAAACATTGGATTAGTCGAAATTGTCTACTTAGCAGGTGAGGCAAATAGATTTCCAGAGAGCCATTCCAGCCCTAACATATAGATAGCGGCTTATGTTGTAAAGACCCTGGGAAGTTAAGTGTTTAGAAACAATAACGCTAATTTGCTCTATGTATCTCCTCGAAGGAAGCTGTAAGATTCCTATTTCTTTTTCTTTATAGAAAAGGCACATGGATGGAGCGTTCACAATTGTCAAATATTTGAAACAGGAGATTACTTCTTTCATAGACCATTCTGAAAAACAAGGAGCGATAGCCTTGCCATTAAAGCTTTCCTTTAGGTTCTAAGTAATTAAAATCTAGAAACCCGAGTGCTGGAAAATATAAGAATAGTCAAAGCTAGACGATCCAACAACTACCAAATATCTTTTTGAAGGGTTCAATACCATCTTTTTTTCCAATCATTATTCCTTTGTTATGATCTTTGTAGAAGTAACCAAGTAGAGTGGGACCCCAGGCGTACTTGTCTCCTCTAGCCATCATTGCTGCAATTTTAGCGAATTCAATGGTGGGTTTGCCACAAGAGGGCAGATAATAAACAGACTTATCGAAACCCATATGATGTACGTATGTTCTTCATTTTCAATACGAATATGTGTGTTTTGAAGGACTATTTCATAAAGTTGGGTGTATGATGACGGTATGCCATATAGATGGAGGGATACCAAAAATTATTTATGAATTAACCAAAATGGGAAGCTCTATCCATCAATGTCCCTCAAAGTTAAAGACGTAGGGCCATGAGGAAACAAGAAACAATTGCAATGGCTAGATAAGAAGGCAGTAGCACCATACAAGACACTAGGAGAAAGGGGTATGTCCTAAGTAGTGAGTTCAATGAAGGTATCAATACCAAGCCTCCTCCAATGGTCATGATACATAAGGCGGAGCCTTTCAACCCACTTAGATAATCTCGTTTTAGATACTTATGGGCAATATTTGATGGAGTCATATGTAAGTTTAGACAGGGAGCTCACAAGTAAAGATTCACCATCTACAAGAGGAAAATATGGTGATGGTGGTTCATCGAAAATAGACATGATAGAAAAGAATCCATCAAACTGCAAAACACATGGTGCAAGGTTGGTAAGACACGATAATCTAGAAAAGACAGTCAAATGTCATTGCAACAAAGTCTATCGTGCAAGAAGGATGCAAATAAAGATAGAGTCAACACTAATAGGCTTCGATCCTGGTTGAAAGGCAACTATAAATATACAAATTCAATGCAAGTTAAGTTTAGGCAACATTTCTTTCATAATTAGAGCTTCCCAAGAAGTGTAAAATACTAAGGATCAAGATCAATACAGAGAAGGGCAACAATGGTGTGCACACTGAAAAGTTTTGTTCACAATCATGAAATTGCCAAGATGTAAGGCATAAAAGAAAGTCCATCAAACCAAGATTTTTGTTGATTTCTCCAAGGGAAAATCTACCGTTTTGGCGTTACCCATCAGAAGGAGAAAAACCCGCTTCAATAGCAAGAAATCTGTCCACCATCGCCACCGTCCACGTCACACACTGCCATGCGGACGCACCAAACCCTATGCTTACCGTTGGAGCCATTCCCATTGCAACCCCTTTCTCACTGTCACCACGAACTAATTCGGTCTTTCCTAACACTATCACTATAAAATCCGACAGAATAACTCCTATTTTCGTCGCCGAACTCACCAAGACCCTTTCTAACAATATTCTTGATCACTTCCCAAGTTCGAGAGTATTTAAAAGACAGAAGAAACTGGGTTTCTCTCAAGGTAGAGACTCTTTCATTCTGCTCCAAATTTTCTAACCTTAATCAATTGCTAATTGCTTCTTTAAATTTTGTAGGGCAAATTCATCCATCTTTCCTTGATTGGTGCTTCCAAAAATCTCTTTCAAGAACACCATGGATCTAGAAGGTGAATTCTTACATTCTCTTGAAATGGAATGGCGATTTTGTAATATTTTTTATTGTATTCGTTTGCTCAATGATTGTGTGTGTGCCGCCTGAATGTCATTTCTTATTGATTGACATCTTGAATTCCGATGACTGAATTTTGATTTCTAGTATCTATGAATTGAAGAAACGGAATTGAACCCTTTCCAATTTGGCTTGTTTAACAAAATGCATCTTTATAGCTTGTCTTCTGCACTCGATTTTTATTTGTATAACTTGCTTGCAATCATTTCGTAAAACACTCATGCTTAGGTTGCGAATCTGGAGAGCTTTGAAAATTTTAAGCTGATAGTGTTTCTCAATTCTCTCACCGGACTGCCCTTCACATGGTACACAACTTTGCCCGCCAGTTCAGTGTTCAACTAGAATGATATGGAGAGACTCTTTCACACACAAATTTTACTGAGCATAACCAGAGGTTCCCGTTGCTGAATTGTCTCAACTATAATAGAAATTCAGAGAAGGCACTAAATCTTTCCTGGCTCAATTCAAGAATATGAGGAGTAGGTGCAAGAATTTTCTCTCAAATACTGCGTTTGTCAGAATGGCACAAAATGGTCTTGACATTAAGTTGAGCAAGAAATTCTACGGAATAGAATTTCGTGATTCTTATTAGCTAATTACAAAGGTCTCGGAGTACGAGCTAGGAGCTTCTTAAGGAAGACAACTGGAGGAAGAAGCAAGCAATGGGAACTTACTATCAGGAAGTTCATCATGATGTTGTAGCAGCAAAGTTGGAGCTGGCTAAGCCTCAGGTTTGCCTAAAGTTGATCAAGACCAACCAATCTGGAACTAAGGAAAATCCGAGGAAGCAGGAAGCTCCAACCTTCAGTAGTATAGTATACATTTGATTATAGGAAAATAGAGGAAATATTTGATTTCTTGGTAAAAGAGAAATGCATGACGCTACTTTCGAAGTATGTCATTCCTTCAAAGGAAGCTTTAAGAGGCAAGGAATATTGCAAATACCACAAGTCTTTGAACCACACCACCAACTCATGCTGAGCCTTCCGCAATCTAGTCCAAGAGAAAATTAACATGGGGGTTCTTACTTTTCCTAAAAAGGAAACAATGTTCATTGATGAGGATCCATTCCCAGTTTTGGTAAATGCTATCAGTGTTAACTTGCGAGCTTGGTTGAACAAGAGGAAGGAGGAGCCAGAATCTTCTTTGGGTTCTAAAGGAAAACTGTGGTTTCTTAAAGGCCATATGATGGTGGAGAAAAAGAAGACTTTTAAGAGTGTTGTTATAGCTCCTGAGAGAAAGGAAGAAATAAGAAGGCAAGCCCCTAGGGTTCCTTCCAAAAGATAAGGAGACCAGCCTAGGAACACTGGGGAATCCAAAGAAGTCAAGTTCCTAAGAAGACAACCTAAGTGTATTATGCCTCTGACTAATATTGAAGCCAATCAATGGCACATGGCCCAGCAAAAGAAGTTTCCTAAACTCTGACCTCGAGCAAGAGGAAATGCAAACAAAGGAAGAGATTGACGGAGAAGCTCACTGCTAAAGGTCTTATCTAAGAGGAAAAGGCTAAGATATACAGAACCAAGTCAAAATTTGGCTGGAGAGCTGCAGAAATTTGAGAATCCTCAAGGGGTATGGATTTGAAGATTAATGACCTTACCCAGGAAATAAGTTCTTTCAAGGTGGGGATATTCCGGTCTCATACACTTGTGTTGTCAGGTCTATTGTCTTACCTTTGGAGTTCAAAGGGAGTCTCGAAGTGAGCGAGGAAGTTCAAGATGATGTGCCCAAAAGGGTTACAGTGGAATGTCGTGTGACCATTCAGACCAAAAGGATAAGAGAATCGAAGCATGTTATCTTTGACAAACCATCAGAGAGGATGACCCAGCACATCAAACCCCCTATATGAAACTCATGATAACATGAAACTAATTTCTAGAGTCTTGATCGACAATGACTCAACAATCAAAGTTATCCCAACAAGGATGGTAAAGGCTTTGGGAAAGGAGGAATACAATCTCATCAATTTGGAAGTTACAGTGACAGCTTTTACAGGAGATGTGACAAACTCTAGGAGTCCTTCCCATAGAGGTAACGGTTGGCACCAAAACTTGTAAGTTGTATCTCCACATTGTTTGTGGCCGATACTACAACAAATTATAGAGCTCTCTTGGGAAGAGAGTAAATCTATACCAATGCTTATGTCCCTATGATCCCTTCAAGACCAACACTGATTTGATTGATACTTGCTAATATCATAATGACTTGGGACAATCAAACTCTGGGTCGAGACCAAACGAACAATGTCAGAAAAGTCCTCTTTATATAAGGCTGGTTGTAACAAGCCCCGTTCCTAGCCCGGTGGACCGGGACACGTTACTGTATCCCGGTCCGCTAGCCTGTCCTTCTGCGGGATGACAGACTAGCTGTGTCAGGCGGGAGTATACTGGTCTTGTGCCTGACATTTCTTTTTTTTTTAAAATAATAAAATTTGACCTTTGGATCGTTTTGATCTAACGGTCAGATTTACTCCAACAGTAATATTACCGTTGGAGTACCATTGGGGCTGAAAAATTACATTTTTTGTCTCTAACAGTTAGTTTTACCCATTTTCCTATAAATACCCTCTAAACACATTTTTTTCTATCATTTTTTCACTTCAAACACTCATTTTTCTCCTCTAAACTATCTCAACTCTAAAAATTTCTCTCCATACTCTCAAATTACCCCCACTCCATTTTTTTCCCCCAAAATTATGGATCACAATAATGAAAATACTCAATCCTCCCAACAAAATAACCCATCAAATTTTATCAACCATCAATATTCTCAAAATAATCCATTAAATTTTTCCTCTTTCACCAATTATCACTTCAATCTCAATGCTTCATTTTTCTCATTTTCATATTAACCCGCACTTTTCAATTTTAGTAATTTCTAAAATTTTACGTCCAATCTTTTTTCACAAAATAATCATTTTGGTAATTTTTATTTTAATGTAATATTTTTATTTTAACGAATTATTTTTATTTGAATGAACTATTTTTATTTTAATGAATTTGGGGTAGAAAGTATTAAATAAAGTAATAGATAAAAGTTGGAGAATTAAAATAAAATTGTGTTTAGTGGAAAGGTGAATAGACGTTTCGCGAGACTCTTAAAGTAACTCATGTCCTGTATTACGGATGAAAAAGCTGAGGGGTTAGGAACTGAAAACTTTAATAAAATAACAATAAAAATATTAAATAAACGTTCTGCGAAACGACTTCAGAAACCGTAGGAAAGCTCTCGTAATTAGCCTAAAGATGAAGAGAAAAGCTCTCGTGATCAGACCTTAGAACATCGGGCTTGTTCATAGGCTGGCGTCAGTTCTTATAATTAAGGAGCTTGATGATTGATCCCATCAGTGAAACAGCGAAAGGCAGTGGCTGTTTATGGCATGCTCAGACAATGTCATGGCTCTCCCTCTCTTAATGTTATGTGGACAATGCTCATGTAATTTCAGTTATATTTATCATTTGTGTTGTAAAGACATTATGTTATTTTCATTGAATTTGGCCACTTCACCATAAAAATATAGTGATTAGGCCATTTCACCATTAAATGTTGTTTTATTGTAGGGACATTTGTTTTCTTTTTTAATTATTATACTTTCTATTACTAATGTTTATTTTTTTATTTGTTACATTATGTATCGTAATAAAGTATATTTAAAAAATTCACTATGCATAACGTTAAATTATGGTGTATTTTTTTCTCATGTAATTTGACCCATAGTATTAGGGATAATTAATTATTCTTTAGAAAAGGTAAGCCAAATTGTAAAGAAAAGGCTTTTTGTTTAAAGAACTATCGATGATTTATAATTCATTAGTATTGAAATTAACTCTAATTTCATCGTCATGAGTTTAATTTTACATAAGAGCAAATAAAATGATTTATAAAAAAATTGTAAAAAGAATTATTACAAAGTGAAATTCCCTTACGCAACATTGGTAGTTTTGAGTGCATATATAAAATAAAGTTTTGCGTAAGATTGAGAACTATTCAAGATGAGGAAAAGCTCTTCTAATTTTAAAATAAGACTTAATCGAAATAACGTTGAGAACAAAAAAAAAACTTACTTTGTTTAGAGAAAAGTATCATGGAAATCTGACAAATTTTTTTTAGATGGAGTACAAACTTTTCTTGCAAACAGTAAACCTTAATAATCATCTGTGTACTTAATTGTTGATTTGTAATTAATCATGAAATCTGACAAATATTGTTAGATGGAATACAAAAAACAAACTTAATTCTTCACCATTTCTCTCAACAAAAAGCACATCACAAAACTGAATTTTTACAACTATTGTTTTGCATTTTATTTTTTATTTTAATAAACTTGTAACAACGAGTAAATAAAACCTTGCAAGTACATTCTTATCCATGAAACACTCTTGCGTATGTCGTACCAATATCATTCGTAAATACTCGCTCAATATTCCCTCTTTAGTTAGAAACACTCGGTTACTCAATTTTTTAATTCGGTACACAAAACATATTTAAGAGAATTTTTATTCAAACATGTCACTTAACCGAAATAAATTATACAATCACAGTTATAATTACTGAGATCATACCAAATGTTCGGCCATTAAACCACGTCAGCTGTCAGGTCATGCCATGTAAGATATACGTACCAGGAAAAGTGCCACGTTGCACCAAGTTGCCTTTCAAAAAATTTTAAAAAAAGAGGAGCCTAAAACGACATCACACTGTTTGAATTTCAAAAAAAAATTACAATACTCTCTCATCCGTCTCGCTCTCTCTCATTCTGCCACCTCTTCTCTCCTCCATCACCATCTTTCTTTATTCTCCTCTCCCTTTCACCGCAACTGTCGACTGTCCTCTCTCTTCCATCACCTTCAAGACCTTTCAATCCTCCTGTGCCACAATTTTCCTTCTATCGCACAAATCGACGTTGTTTTTCTTCTCCAATTCAAGTGTGAATCTCGGGAACCACACCCCAGCTGAACAGTAGCGTCGGCATGGGACGGAGGGAGGCGAAGCTTCGGCGCCTCTCCTCTCCTCTCCTCTCCTCTCCTTCCTTCTTGTTTTCTTTCTTTTCCTTTCGCTCTTTTCTTTTTTGACTTTTTTTTTCGTAAGCTCTTTTCTTCATTTTTTTTTCTTTTCCGATTTTCTTTTTGTTTAAGAAGCTTTGTCTCTTTTCTTTGCTTGATGATGTTTTGGTGTTTTTGGTTTTGGGTGCAGGTTTTGGATGGCGGTTTGGAGGTGGTTTCGGCGTCGGGATGGGATTTCGGTGATGGTTTTGGTGGTAGAAGTGGCGGCTTGAGGTGGCGGAAGAGTGGGAACGGTGATAGTTTTGGGTTTGGATGGTTGGACTTGGCACCATTTCTTTCCACATATTAATTCGTTCTTGATTTTTGCTTGCTAGATTTTAAGTTGTTCTTGATTTTGTTTTGAATGAGAACGAGGCTGCCGGAATTGAATTTATTTTGGGTTTTCGAATTAACTTGACTAGTGTGTGGTGGTCGTGGCAGTGACTGTGTGTATGGTTGTGATGGTTAGGTTTGTCTGGTGGCGATTGGGTGTGAAGGTAGTGGTGTTTGTGGGGTGTGGTTTCTGAGTTATTTCGGTGGTGGTTGATGGCAGTGGATCGTGGGTTTTGGTGATGGACGTAGATGGAGCTGTGTAGACTTGTTGCTGGTTCCAGAATGGAGGAATCGGAATTAAATTGTGGTTCTCACCTATTGATCTGATTTCGGTTTTAATCGATTTTGACCAGCTTTGACTTGTTCAACTACCGGTTTAACCATCGAATTCGGTTTGGTTTCTTCTTTTTTTTTTGAAAATTTTGTTTTTAATTCTTTATTTTATCTTGTCAATTATTTTTTCGGTTTGTAAATTTTGTTATATTAAATAATTAACTATATTATTAATAATATATTGTATTCTATTTTTTATAATTTTTAAATAAATTAACTATTTTACTAGTAATTATATCATATAATTTTAAACAAAATAAAAAATACTAAGAATTTTCTTAAAATGAGTTTTAAAAATATTGAAACTAGAAAAATTTTTTCCCGCTTCTCCCTTATCTCCTTAGATGGGAATTTGTTAAGTTTGACTTTTTTGAATTCTAATATTTTTATTTCAAAACTTTCAAAATTTTTATTTTTCTAAAATTTTTCATTAATATAAATACTAATTAAATGTAATAAAATAATAAAATAACTAAATTAAACTATAGTAAAAAGTGAAAGAAATTTAAAATGTAATTACAAAAAAAAATTAGAGAAATATAGAAAACGTAATTGTAATAATAAAATATATAAATAATTAATAAAAATAATTTAGATTAAAATGAATTTTGAAAGAGAGAATGTAAACGAGATTGAAATTGAGAGAAAATGAAAGGTGTAAAATTGGTAGGATGGGAGTATTTATAGAGTTTAACTGCCTATTTGAACCGACGGTTCTAGGGTTTTTGAAGAGATCGAGCCAAAACCTGAACTACAACCCTCCAATTTTGGTCGGTCGGCCGATTTGGTTCCAATTTAGTTCGACGGTTCTGGTTTTAAAATAACATGTCTAGTTGGAGATGGATAGCGATAGGTAGTGATTTTGGTGATGGAGATAGGTGGTGGTAGTGGTGAGGCAGGTAGATGGACTAGCTATTCGTTTATTTCTTTTTTTTAACTTTGGGTGTCATGCAGCATGATATGGCAGTCGACGTGTTTTGATGGCCAGACATCTGACACGGACTTGATGGCTGTGATCGTGAGTACACAATTTATCTCGATTGAGTAGCCTGTTTGCATAAAAATTTACTTAAATTTTGTGTATTGAGTCAAAAAATTAAGTACCTGAATGCTTCTAACCCTAGTTTTGATGACACAAACTACGTATTACTCCGTCAGGACAAACATTCGTGTAGTTTGAACAAACATTTTCATTTCCTCATCACAAGATTGTCCAATGCAAAAAATTATTTCCTTACTTGGGTAGTCTCCAGTGATCGGAGATCAAAACATATTTGGCTCAAGTTATAAATTGAGGATCATTTCGTATCAGAAAATAATTGTATACACGTTTAGCACATCAACTTACCAAAAAAACGTGTAACTCATTAATATTAGAACCGACTCCACTGTCAAAGGGTCGAGAGTTCAATTTTCGGTGGAATGTATAATTAATGAAATGACATTTAAAAAAAAATAAACCGCAACCCCTGAAGCAGTTGATTCAAACCAGGCTTGAAACCTATGCAGCAAAAACCAAATTACATCCGAAAGGTCTAGCCGTTAAAACCTGGGGCCTGATGATATACAAATCTAAATTTGGCTGAATAGAGAATTAAGCACAACATTATCATCGCCCTGCAGATCTTGTCACTATACACATTGTCCTTTTGAGGCTTTAAACCTAGAAAGAACAAAGTCGAAGTTACTTCTCTGGCCAACACAACATTCAGTCCCCTTAATAAGTTCCAATGTCTATCTACAAGTCTCACCTGAAAAATATTAAACACTGACGCCAAAAGCTAGTTCATGTCAAATAGATATGGTACAGCCTAATTCCTTGGCAGCAGTATCGAGAAACTGAATCGGCATTCCACTTGCAAGTCGGCTATGAGCTTCCCATGTTAAGCACTTTTCTATGTCAGCTTGCCAGTCAATGACATCTACATTTAAGTACTGGTATGATGGACTATGGATGCCATTTTTTCTAGGAGGAGGTTTTATTGGACCAGTATGACAAATGTCACGAAGAACCGATGTACTTAGAGCACGGACATGGGCACTTGGATGCGAAAGGCATTGAATAGTAGCTGGAAGACGACACTGCATAATTTAACAGAAAAGAGTGAATGATGAAACTTCATTTGGAAATTCAAATTTATACTTTGTCAAATTGTATCGAAGTGT
>CAODLS010846403.1:0-19013 GCA_948243855.1 Flueggea neowawraea
ATCCAGACTGCTCACAGTCGTCAAAAGAGCTACGCTGACTCGAAGCGTAAACATTTGGATTTTGAGGTTGGTGACCATGTATTTCTTAAAATATCACCGATGAAGGGTGTTATGAGATTTGGGAAAAAGGGCAAGTTGATCTCGAGATACATTGGTCCATTTGAGATTATAGGCCATGTTGGGGCCGTTGCTTATGAGTTGGCATTACCACTTCAGTTTGATTATGTTCACCTGGTATTCCATATTTTGCTTCTGGAGAAATATGTTCCTGATCTGTCCCACATTTTTTCACCTCAGTCTGTCGAGGTTTGACCAGAGCTATCTAATGACGAGGCCCTTGTTCGGATTTTTGACCGACAGGTCAAGAGGCTCCGCAACAAATACATCACTTTAGTGAAAGTGATCTGGAGACATCATTCTGATGATGAGGCCACTTGGGAGGCCGAGGAGGAGATGCGACACAGATATTTGTACCTGTTAGATTCTGCTGACTCATAGGGCAGTGCATTTTGTTTCAATCTCAGCATTTTCATTTTTGCATCTTTGTTTCTGCATCTCTGCACTTGGTTTCTACATGTCTGTTTCTGTCATCACATTATGTATCTTTGTTTTTGCATGTTTGTGTAGTTTCAGTTTCTGCATCATCATTTTTGGTGTATATGCACGTTAGTTGGGTAGCCAATTGTTGATTGGATGATTGTGATTTGAGGTTATTTTAGAGATTTAGGATGGATCTCAGCTGTGATTTGACCTATGTCAAAATTCGAGGACGAATTTCTTTTAGGAGGAAGTATGTAATATTTTGAGGATGCTTTAAAAGCAATGTCGATGTCCTTCTTCTTTTTCTTCTTGCCTTCATGTTCTTCTTCCAAACCCTTTTCATGTGTGAGTAATGATCCAAGTAGTTCTTCCAAAGGCAATGAGTTCAAATCTTTGGCTTCTAGGATAACATCTTTCTTTGAAGCCCATGATTTTGGCAAAGATCTCAGAATCTTCCACACTATCTCATAATTTGTATATGATTTTCCAAGAGATTTGAGGCCATTGAGGATGTCATTGAAATGATCAAACATTTCTTGAATGGATTCTTCTTCCTCCATTTTTAACATCTCATATTTATGAACAAGAAGGGAGATCTTGTTCTCTTTGAATTGAGAGGTGCCCTCATAAGTAATCTCTAAAGTTTTCCAGATCTCATGAGCATTCTCACACTGCTGGACTTTGTTGAACTGAGATTTACTCAATGCACAGAAAAGGATGTGCATAGCTTTGTTGTTGTATCGCACCATCTCTGTCATAATGTGTCCATTCTTCTTTTGTTTTGATCCTTTCAGCACTATTTATTGTCTTCTTTAGAACATATGGATCATTTTCAACAGCATCCCATATTTCTTTGGCTTCACACTTGAGAAATATCATAATTCTTGTTTTTCAGTATGCATAGTCACTGTCATAAAAAAAATGAGTTTTATTAATAGGCAAATCTTCATATCTATGAATGCTATCAAGAAATGTCATTTTTGAGATCTTTATCTTTTTAGATGTTAAGTGAAAAAAAAATATCAAGAGCACAAGCTCTGATACCAAATGAAAATACGGTAAGTCCCAATAAGCAATGAAATGTCACTCCAATAGGGGGTGAATTGGAGTTTTAAAGATTTCAAAACTTTGTTCAAAAGATTATGCAATTCAAAACAGATAACAAAGTTCTTTTACAAACAAAATCAAAGTTAAATGTGGAAGCAATAAAACAACCAATTCACAAACAAAACAAATCAAATGCAAGGTAAAGTAAAAGGAGTAAGGGAGAGAGAAAACAAAGCATCGATTTATAGTGGTTCGGTCATTTTGACCTATGTCCACTCCTTTACATTCATTAGAGAATTTCAATTCACTATCTTCCTCACTTTCAGGTGGAGGGAAACAATTACACCGTCAACAAGAAAACCGTTACATACTTGTTTTTATGGGCTTAACAAGTAAATCGAATTTCTAGTTTTTATATGCTTAACTAGAAAACCATATCCATTTGTTTTTAGGACAAAATAAGAAAATCAAACCTTTAGTTTTTACGGGATCAACTAGCAAACCGAACCACTAGTTTTTTGTAGGCTTAACTAGCAAACCGTTCTACTAGTTTTCTAAGACTCACTAGCAACCAGTCTTGTTTTTCTAAGGCTGAACAAGGAAACCTAACTACCCTAAGAAATGACCTTGCTTGTTACAAAATCAACCCAAAGATATAGCAAAAACAAGCTTACACAAACACAACAGTAAATGCAAGTGAATAGCTCAAATAGGTTAGAAAGGTACAGAAGAGAGATAACATGGATAGCAAGCTTTAGCATAGGTCTCTCTTACTTGTCTTCTGATATGGGACGCCTATTTATAGCCATTTGAAAGAATATAATTGTTGGAGCCTCAAAGTAGCCGCTGAGAGATAAAACAAATTTTGTCTAGTAATGACGTCACCTTTAACTACGTTCATTGTTGTCCATCTACATGCGCAGTTAATTGTTCCATTTGAGTTCTGCATGTGTTGATAGTAAGTCTACATGCATTGCAAGAACTCCAGTGGTCTCGGCTTTGAGTTGATCAGCATCTACGGACTTTGCTTCTCTTCTACGTGAGTAGACTTATGATCTACGTTCTTTGTACCACGTTCTGTGTGCCTTGATCTGAATTCCAGAATATACAACTTTTCACCTAGTGACTTGCTATGTGCATTGTCGTCTGATCTTCAAGATTGCACCTTTGATTCTTTGTGTGATGCGTCAGGGAATATTCAAATTCAAATTCCCTAGTAACGTCTCATATTTGTCAAATAGTCCAGCTCATCCTCGTCTACGTGCGTTGCATTATCTTCTGCGTGTGTAGAGTAACTCTTTAAAACTTACACCTATTCTTTTCTACACGCCTTCAACTCTTCTCAACGTGTCTTTGCGTGTCGTAGTCTTTTTCTTCATCAATCTGACAATCATCTATGTGCGTAGTAAAATCTTTTGCTCGTGTAGACAAGTAAAGATTAATTCCAGTGAGATCTGCTTCTTATCTAGTGCTTTGCTCATTCTCTTTGTGCGTAAGAGCCAGCTTTGCATGAATCAACGTATTTTGATGGCTCTTAAAATGCTTTATGGCCAGATATCATCAAGTCTGCAACTTTTTACCTTTTTCATGGATGTTTTGCATTCATCGTCATCAATACTGAACTAAACAAACTCTACTTAATTTTTTTAAATCAACCTAAAGTGAACTTTACATAAACTTTTTAAAAACCTAAAAAAAACCTAAAATCAACACAACATAAACTCTACATAAGTTTTTCTAAAAACAACCTAAATCTACTCTACATAAACTCTATATAAGTTTTTTAAATCAACTTAAAATCAAATTTACATAAAATTTTTAAAAACATAAAAAAACATAAAATCAACTCTACATAAACTCTACGTAAGTTTTTTTTAAATCAACTTTACAAAAAGTTTTTTAAAATATAAAAAAAAACATAAAATCAACCTAAATAATTATTTGTACACTTTAAATAAATTTTCTAAAAATTTGACAAAAATAAAAGATTATTAACATTAAAAAATATTTTTAAAACACAAAAAAATTTAAAAAAAAAAAAGAAAAGCAGCAAGCTAGGGTTTCAGAGAAACCCTAGCCACTACTAGTGGCGGCCAGACTTGGCAAGCACCATCGAAGCTAGATTTGGCTGCCACCAAGTTCGTCAAAGAGAAGCGATGCGACGACAAAGAGACGTTCGAAGAAAAGAAGAAAGGAGAGGCAAGAACCTAGGCGGCGACGTGACAAAGAAGCGAAGAATCGCAGTGGAGAATATAGATCGGAGAGCAGAGAAGACAGATCGAAGGCGGAGAAGGCAGAGAAAGAAGGTGGAAGCAATGAGGAGGTGAGCGATGAGGACAGTAGAAATGATGGCGATGAGGCAAGGACAGTAGATCGAGTGGAGAGAGAGGCGGACGGGAGAGAGAACGGAAAGAAAGAGATGGAGGGAGAGGGGAGAGAGAAAAAGAGGATAGGGAAAACGTAATGATTGAATGAGACAAAAATCATAAAGTCTGAGGACTAAATGTGAATTTAGTGTACGTACAGATTAAGAATAAATTGCGTAAAAGTGTAAAAATGGGACCGCAAATTGCAAAAAAAATGACTGGCTGATTAGTTTGTAATCAAGAATCTAATTTGGAGTTGAGAATGAAGTTAATCCAATAATAGTTTATATAACTGAGTCCATTTTATAAAGACTTGGGCTTTGTACCTTTCAAGTCGATAAATGAATTAAAAGAAAAGGAGAGATTTGTACAGAAATAACGCCAAACTAAAAACATTAATAATAAATAGATTCAATATAAGAGTTGTTACAAAAATATCATATTATGACAAAAATAATTTCAAAAAATTATTTTATTGTCTCAACAAAGAGTAGACAAACGGTATTCTCCCATAAAAAATATACTAGTAATATATTTATAATAAACGGGTATACTAACAAAATATATTACAAGAAGAGTATTTAAATAAAACCTAACAACCTAAACTTTGACCTTTGTATCAAAAATAGCTCATACTTTAAAAAATAGTAGGAAAAACAATAAATTTCGACTTTTGTATTAAATTTAACATGTGGTTGGTATCCCCTTAATTTTTTGGGTAAGTATGGTGTTGGCTTGTGCACATGTACGGGATGATGATGTGGTACTACGACGTGTTATTCTCACATGTAGGGGTGCACACGGTTCAGTTCGGTTTTGTGGATAAATTGTCAACCAAACGGTTCGGTTTTACTCTTTGGTCATTTGTAGTTACACCGTTAGTTTCAACTTTTGATTCGGTTGGATTAGTTTTTTATTCGGTTCGGTTCGGTCTGTTTAATCGGTTTAAAATATAAGTAAAATCAGAGTTGATAAATAGTTTGGTTTGTTTGTTTTAGATTCGGTTTGGTCAGTTTTGAATAGATGTATATGTAAAACCTAACATAATAGTATAAAAAAGGTTAAGTTCGATTTGGTTTGGTTTTTGAACAGATACAACCACAACCGAACCAAACCTTTCGGTTTTGACAATTTCTCATCTACATCCACTCAATTGGCTTCGATTTTATTATCAGTTCGGTTTAAAACGATTCGGTCGATTTTTTGTCCACTCCTACTCGGATGAACTATTTGAATACCCACTTAAAATAATGCTTAAAATAATGCTCAAAACAACGCTGTACTTGCCAAAAAGGCATCGTTTAAAACAATGATTTAAAAAAAAATTAAAAAGAAACAATTACAACAGTGGCATCGTTTTAAGACAATGAAACCTAGCAATCTAGGACTTAAGATCGGACCTAAAAGACTCACACTTAAGACAACTTTTTTTTGGCGGTTTTGCAATTGTGGAACGAGAGAGTGAGCAACACAATGCATGATTCTTTTTTTTTTTTTGAGTAAACGAAACCTTCGGATGCTTTGTTTTCCTTCTGCTTCGATAATTGTCATACAGTGCTGAATGCCCAGAACTGTTGAAGAATATATGATGTGATTATGAATGGAAAATACCTAGGAAGGAAAGTAGACCTTTTTCTTAATATTCAAACTAATATATTTTCTCGCAAGTTTTCATCCTTTCTATAATTATTACAAAATTAAAATTCAACACTTTGGATTCTTTGATCAGGGTGTTATTCTACAAAACACAGTGAACGGATGAGATTGAAAGTGGTCAGCGGGTCTAAGTTTTTAGACAAATATCCTACCTAATTTTACCCAATGTTTTGCGACAATGATACATAAACTTATTGTTTTTGTATAATCTTCATAAAAAAGAAGAAAATATCCTTCTTCTCGTGTTGTTTGAGACTAAAAGAAAGATGGGTAGGTTTAGACACGCCATGCTTACATGAGCTTTTTCTTCCACTTTGATTGACAGCTCAGAGATGTATGGTAAAAGCGGATGGAAATACTAATTTGGAACATATTTGGAGAAGGCTACACTTTGCGGAACAAGGGACTCCATTGTTATCTTTTCTCGTTTTGGTTACCAATTCAAACTTTTCCCCTCTTCCTATAAAGAATATTCATGGGACCTACATTGTTAGATCTACAAAGTCTGGCCCAAAAAGAAAAGGTCTACCATGTCAACGGTTTAGATCCTTGAAATAAGTGGAGAATTTATCATTGGAATGCAATTGGAAATCCACCATGTCGTAGAGTATACAAGGTACATGAACTCCTACTACTTGCATGACTTTTTTGTCACAAACTAATATGCCACTTCAATGCATATATGTACCAATGTCAACCCTTATTATATCAAGTATAATTACCTTGTTAGAAAAACTTAGGCATGGGTTACTTGTAATGGCAAACATTGGTAATAATAACAACAGACTTTTATGGCACAATACAAAATCCGTCTCATTAGGGTAGGTCCCAAAAATCAAAGTAACCCTAATGATGTCCCAAAACCCAAAAAGGGTTTTAGAGAGTGGTTTGATTTTGTTGTTGTTTCCAATCATATGTTTTAGCCCCCAAATTAGGCCACCCCTGGTAGTGACTTTCAATTGGTAGGTAATTATTTTGACACATGAACGGAATAGAAAACGATAGATTATAAGTGAAAGCGTGTCACTTTTTATGCTAAATGACCCCATTACTAAGGGCACTTGGCCAATACAAATTGAGCTTAACGGAATCAATGAAAACATTCATGAGCTTACAAAAGCATATTGCTCGAAAACCTAACCGCTCCAACCCAAAAAAAGATTGTAATCGAAATCAATATTAATGAATACGAAACTAACATATGCATATGATTAACTTCGTTTGAGTAAAATGTGCCTTAAGTCATCATACATGTTGATTAAAATATTGAAAATTGAAATGGATTTATGATAATATACACAGGTGAAATATTACGAGCAACCGTAACAAATTAATTTTTTTTACTATACTTTCATGTGTTTTAATTTAATTGATCCGCATAAGATGAAAACAAAAATATATGGTCTAACAACTTGTTCATCAGAAATTAAATAAAAATTATTTTTATTTAAATTCTATGTGTATAAATAAAGAAAGGTGACCCATTAAAAATCCTTGTTGAGTTGAGTGCAATATTACAAATTTTTATTTTCACCAAAAAGGATGTTGAGGTGAGCTATAGGACTTGTAATATCCTTTACAAAATTCTATGTCGTTTATCCTTATTTTTTATTATACATACAGAATGTTATATACGATATACATATATTACTTTCCTGGATGGACCCATAAATAAACACGAGAGGAAATTTTTAGTCAAAAAAAAAACACGAGATGAAATTTTTTTTATAGCAAAGGTTTCTGGATCTAAAATTAAATTAAGAATATATACAATCAAAGCCTAACCAATTCACTTTGAACATTGTGCAAAATATCCAAGATGATCTAAACTATTTCCAAGCATATATATGTCGTTCAAAGAGTGTAAAAGAGAGTCAAATTGTTGTAATGGGCGGAATTATTGGAATCAGAAATCCAAACAAGAAGAGTACGAAACAGTAACAGAAGCAGTAAGTATGAGACTAAGAAGTGTGTAGTGTAGGGTGTCTCGAAGCCGGGGTAGAAGACAGAGCAAGTACGGCAATGACATGCACAAAGAGGTTCAGGCCAAGTAGTGCACGCATGTCAGTTTCCCCTGAAACATATATAACTTCACTGCATTATTCTGACACACCCACCATTGAATGCCTAATATTGTTAACTATTCTCTTAAATTTCCCACCACTAAACCGTCCTTTTCTTTCACCAAAACGACCATGATTCTTTGATGTGATGTTTTCTTACTGGTACAAGTGGCCATGGAAATTCATTCATGTATAGTGTATAATTTGGTGGCTATATAGCGTAAAACCATCCAAGACGTTTCGGTTTCTAGTCCTTCTCAATGTGATCAGAGAATTTATTTCTCCCACCTAAAAATGTTTTGTCTTTGGGTCAATTACCCTGAGGTCCTTATCATTTGTTGATATCTTTTCTTGTATCCCTACCTTTTAAAAAACTCTTATGCGGTCTCTATGGTCAAGTTGTATAGGAGTTTGGTGTGGCAATTTTGTTTTTCTACCTCCCCTAACAGAAAACCACCAAAATGTGACACAAATCAAATCAAAACTCATCCCCAAACAAACATCAAAACCACAAATATCCAACACCTTCTCCTTTCATGTCTATCATCATCATAGGCATCCTCCTCCTCTATCATCGCATATCCACCCATCTGACCTCTAAATCACCATTCCCCACGTCACTTATTCTTCGACTCTCACACCCCACCATTACAACCAATACCATCCACATTTCTCACTACCAGCATCATTCATCTCCAATCACTAAAAACCTAAAACACAACACCTAAATTAGTTAAAAAGATCGAAAAACATCTAAATTTGAGAATAACAAATTGAGAATTTAAGAGGAAGAGATAACTAAGAGGCGAAGACGATGGTGATGGTGACATTGGATTTGAATGGGAGAAAATGTCAAGTTTAATATTTGAGTGATGGTGACAGAAGAGAAGAGTCAAGAGCAGTGTGAGAGGCAAACGTGACAGCGTTTGAAGTTTGGAACTTTAAGTGTTTTAAAAGAAACAAAGATACAAGAGAGAAAGTGAATTTTGAGGGAGAGAAAGAACGTAAAATAGTGTCATTTTGAGGTGAACAAACCAAAATGGCGTCGAAGTTTTGGAAAATATCAATTTAATAGCTAAAATTCAACAAAATTACTTTTTATTCCCTTACTGTAAAACACTGCCTTATTTAACTTTCTATGTGGCAATGCCACGTGTGTAGTGTATTTGTGCATTTCCTTCCAGGTGACTTGCCACATTGGCAAAATATCCATTCAGCTCATATATCCACCTCAAATGCAAAGTCAACATATTAATAAAAATTATAACAACAGCGTAGTTGATGACATAAATAGGAAAAAAGTTAAGGTTTGTATGTTAAACCTATAAGTTTTAAACTTTGCGATTTAAACAAGAAAACAATAAAAGTTCCTTTAAAATAAACTTTTTTTCGCCACGTTAGCATACGCATTATCAGTCAAGGGGGGGAAAATTAAACTAATGGGTCATTAATCTGTGGTTAAGTTTCAAACAACCATAAAAAGACATCTTACAATGTGTATGATGATGCTTTGAAGAGAATGTGTTAATTTTAATGCAAAATATAAGCGGTTGTTTAGTTGAAAATATTTTCTATTATTTTTTAGAAAACAGAGATGGAAAAATGAAAAATTTATTAAAAAATTAATTAGTAAACATATTTTCTAAATATTTTTAATTTTTTAAAAATAAAAAAAAAATAAAAACCTGTTTTCTTAACTAAATATAGTTTAAATATCGGAATAATTTTGTATATTAAACCTAGGAGAAATGAATTCATCAAAAAAAGACTAGGAGAAAAGAGCATGAGCTCATATCATAGCATTAAAGAAATGAATCTGTCTTAGATTTTACCGGAAATTTGAGCAAACGTATGATCGAAGTTATAGAAAATGTGTAGAGATGGAAATTTTCCAACGTAATACATGTTTTAACTCTATACATATAGGAAATTACGACCAGGTGTCTGTTAAAATTCAAAACTTGCTGCGAGCCCCTATCAATGGGACATTTTGCAATTACGCCCTCGGCTACATTTTATACGCCGACTTTTGCATTTTCTACTTTCCTCGGATTTCATGGTTGGTTGGGTTGCGGCCCGATCCCACTGTTATGTGGTCCAATCTCCATGTTCCTGCAATTCTTTTTTCTTTAATTATTTTCAATCTTTTTTGTTTAATCACTTTTTTTTTTCATTTCATCCAAAAAATAATCTGATTTTGTTTTCCAAACCTACTTAAATTGAATTATTTTCTATTAAGTTCATTTTTTATTTTCATTTGATTTGATGTTCTTTTATTTTTTATTATTGTTATATTGTTTTCTATTTATTTATTGTTTGTTTTTCTATCATATTTGACGTTTAGATTTATTATGGGTTTTTTATTTGCTTTTATAGTAATAAAAAACGAAAACAACCGAACAAAACCCTAATATGTTTATTTTTTTAATTTGACATGATTTTCATAAAATAGACATATAAGACATGTTTGGAAGGAATAACATGTTTTGTAATTCGTATATTTTGTATAATTTTTATACTAATTGATAATAATTATATAGTGAAAAAATACGTCTTCTAAAAAAATTAGTTAAACACATGATGCGAAAGACAATGAATACCAAATAATTCCTACAAAACGATTTATACCTCCTGTAGATAGAAAACGGATGAAAGAAAAAGCAATTGAAAAGGAACGATACAATTAGAATAGTAAAGAAAAATCACTTTCTAATTCAACTTTTTATCATTAAAAAAAAAGCTAATGGTTATATGTTTTTCTTCTTTATTCGACGCTCCTCCAGATAAACTCGTAGGTATTTGCTGTTGTTGTCATAGTATTTGCTGTTGGAAAAGTGGTAGAGATCCATCCTCACAATAACTAAAAACCACAAACCAATCATCTGGGACTCAAATGGTGTGGAATGATTACACCATGCCCCCATTTGATGATAAGTTGTCCAGACTCCAGATCCCTCTAATCAAGGAGAAAAAAAGAAGAAAGGGGTTTCACAATCTGGATAGTGTGTCTAGATTTTTGGGTTGCAGAGACAGTAGCGTATATCTCCTCCGTCTCCCATGCCATATTTTCCTGAGTAAGCTGTCAATGACAAGACCTCTCTTTGTGGGGATAAATGTACACTTGTTCTTCTTCTTTTCTCCAGCCATCATTGACCTTCCCACCACTACTGCCACTCTTCCCTCCCTCTCTTCTTCACGTGCCCAAACTGCGTGCCTATCACCTCACCCTTCCTTTCCTTGTTATTTCCTTCACAACTTTTTTTATAACTCATTGTGTTTGCTTTCTACGTGAATTGAACTCATATTTTTTTTAACATTATGGTTGATTTTGGTGCTAATAAATTACAAATCTGTTAGTATTATGCATTACCTATACATAATAAATTTATTCTGAATACAATTTGAAATTGTAAATAACTTAACGGTTGAGCTACATAGCTTGAATTTGTTTCTTTACAGCGAACTAGTCTCCGACTTTCATATCAAATATCAAATCCATCTTATCTATCTTATTAATAAGGGCTAGTTGATGCATGTTATTATTCGGCTATGTCGAAGCCATGTGATGCAGATATACTTTATATCATATTAAGCTGCTTTTTAATTTTCGGAGAAAAGAGAATAATACTGTCCTTTTAAGCATGCTAATTTTTGGAGAAAAGAAAACAATACTGCCGTGCCAAAAAAAAATTATTTTTTTAAATTAAGTGTCACTCATTCTAATTTAATCAAACGATTACAAACAAATAAAGAGATTAAATTTGTTGAAAAAGGATTCCTCACTCTTTGATAAATAATTTTCAAATACATAATGATGATTCTACTGATCGGTTGAGCTCAAATACAAGGTGAAAAACAAATAAAAGAAATTGAAAGATTAAAGACTAATGCTGAAAAATTCAAGATAAAAAGACCCTTGTAGGTGCCATGTGATGTGATGCCAGTGAGCCAGTGTTACATTCTATTTTTCTTCAAACTTCGTTACAGAATACTTCACAGCTAGCGATACAATTAGGATTCCAAACTCTTAGGGTACTTTTACTTAGAAGAAAATTCGGAGAATGGGAAGTGGAAAGAGAGAGAGTGATAAATCTTCCCCTCTAAATTGGTTTTTGGTTTCACCAAGAGAAAGCCTGAACGAATCCATTTCTCTCTCTCTCTCTCTCTCTCTCTCTCTCTCTCTTTTTGTCTTTTGGCGTGGCTTTTTTCTATCCAAGTAGAGAGACGTAGAAGAAAGTATATTTTGTTAATCAAACACTCATTTTCTTCGTTCATTGCTCGAATTCATCTTAAACACATAAATATATTTTTGCTCGTCTTTTCTTCCTACTTTCTTCCTAACAAACACTAGCAATATCTCTATTACAAAGGATTTGTAAGTGTGCAGGGAGATTAAGACCCCACGAAGCAAAACACCCATTAGCCAAACAAAATTTAGCCACCCAATTAGCAGGGCATTAGCTATTCTATAAATACATTTAAAAGAAAACCCTCGTCTACCAGAAACATAAAATAAACTATCCTTAATAATCAAACTAATTTCCTTAATCCATTCAATCTAGTACAAAGAAACACTCTATGGTCTTAATAAGAAAAAGGAATGATCAAACCATGTTACTAAGCTCTCCTTCAAATGCATTTGGATTAATTAATTAATTAGGATAATTATCACTTCAACAAATCTCCCAACACTCTCCCTAAAATGAACTACTCGAGCTAAAATGAACGAAGATAGACATCTCTCACTTTATGTTAAATTGAGCTAAAATATAAGCAAAATATTCAAGGAAGAGTTCATTGAAGATAGACATCTCTGATCAATTTTTCTTATAAGTGATTTTATTTGCTCTTTTCAGAGATTGAACCTATAATTATTTTTTGACATTAGAAATGACTTCAGTCTCTCTTATTAATTGGTAATTCTCATTTATTTTTTCATTTTATCCTTTCAAATCTCAAAACAATTAATAAATTTAAATTTATTGTTAGTTTACATATACGCACACAATTCCATCAAATAGATGAAAGTCAACCCAACAACAACAACAACAACAATAATAATAATAATAATAATAATATAAAATTTTGTTTAGAAAAGTTAACAAAAATATTAAGGACAAACGTGGGTGTAACTAATAACTCCAAATACGTAACTAATTCATTGCCATTGAAAAGTGAAAATGCAACAAACAACTAACTACTAAATTAAAATAAATAAAACATTTTGAGTTACAAACCTCAATATATGCAAAGGAAATCAAGAGCAAAAATAAGATCAAATTGTATGTCAAATCTTCTATACAAACTATATTATTGTTAAACGACGAGAATGCACAATTAATTAGCCATCTAAATACTGCACGAAAATCTACACGAAGTATGATTAGAGTAAGGACAAAGGAGAGCGAAATTTTCCTCACGTATGATGGAGGCCGACCTCTCTTCTCTCATGTAGAGTGTTTGTTTTGCGTTGTATTAGTGGCGTGGTGGCTACAAGCGTGTAACGCTAATTAGAGTTTACATGCACATATTTGTAGAGGTGATAAGACATCTCTCTTACAATATAGGAGCTAATTTTTCTCCTTTTAGAGCTCATCTAAACTCATGAGTATGATTAAATTGGGTTCGACTCAATCAATCGGTTATGGACAGAATAGTTTTTCTAACGCAAAGGCAAGGGAAATTGATAGAAATGAGGGATCGGCATCGTAAAAACCAACATAAGAGTACAAAAGAAGGGGTGCGAAATCTGCAGCTGTTAGGCCAAAACAAGAAATAGAATAATAAAAAAGAAAGAAAAAAGAAAATGAAAAAGGGAATGAATCTTAAGTGGCATAATGGCCACCTATAAGCAGAGACAAAACGAAATGATGTCGTTTGCCACCCTCTCTTGCCCTATCCCTTAGGGCCAAAAAAAGTGAGTTTTTTAATATTCTTATTATTTTTTATTTTCTCTTTTTTTTAAACAGAAAACCCTCTCCGGAGATGATGCAAGTCATTATTTCCAATGGTACGTACCATTGTGACATCATTACCACGTTATGTACACGCAAGCATAACCTCTTAATTAACAACTAATCTAAAAATTACACATCAATTATTTTTTTTTCCTTAAGAAGAAAAAATTATACATATCCGTTCGAGTATTTTCTTTTGACAGAGTCCGTTGGATTACTTTCATGAGAAGCTTCTTTTGTCTAATTCAATCTAATATCTGAAAATTCTTAATATTTATGTAAAAATATACGTGTCATAACCTAAAGTGTACAAAAATACCTCGAGTAAATAAGATTTTTTTTCTCAAAAAAAAAGTTTCTTTACTTTCTTAATCCATGTGATTGATTTAAATTGTAAATCATAGATTTGATAGATTAAAAGAGGGTTATATAACTGATAAAAAATATAAATCTTGTAGTTTTAAATGTATGAAAATATTTATAAGTTGTACAATTTTCTGTTGTAATGATAAGTCACTGTTTTAATGGCTTCTTAATAAATTATTTAATAAAATTTTGATTTATTAAAAGTTAAAAAATAATATTTTCATTATAAAATCATAATATGTTGAATATATAATATTTTAAATAGATAGAAAAATGAAAAAAATCCGTGTGAATTATTTTGTTCAATAGGATTTTCTTTAGAACTTTGTAAGTATTAGATTACAAATTTGATATATAAGTAAGTTGCTTAGTTTGAAAAAGCAGAAAATATTACGTATTTTAAAAATTTAAATATCATCTATTGGAAAATGGATCCGCTCATACTGGATAATGGATGGAATTTGAATCCAAATTGGTTTAAGTATTCAATTAGGTTAAATACTAAATGGGTTTGGTTAACCCATTTTTATATGAGTTTGTAAATGAGCTTCTAATTGGTTTAAGAAAGTCCAATTCTCTGTAAGAATTGACAAAAACTTAATCTAAAACTAATCAACCAGTGTTTACAAAAGAACACGTAAAAGAACTCTCTCCTTCTCTGGTTTTGTCATCAGCCTTGACAGAGAAGAAAGAGAGATTTTTTTTTCTTGCACACAGTAGATTATCTTACTAGACATCCTTCTGGTGGTTCTCAGGTTGCGAGTACATTTCATGTTTCAGCATCTTCTGTGGTCGTGATTCGTGGTGACTAGCAACAATTTGTTTCCTAAAACATTCAACCGACTCTGTTCCACTGCACATATCGAGATAGACTCTCGATCACCCATTTAATTATTCGTTAATTATATTTATTTATTAGGTATTGGATGCCTTCATGCTCCAAAACGGGATTTTTGACAAATTATATTTTAGCTTTTTCTTTAATTATCTCCCTCATAAAACAGTATTAAATTATAAATCCTAAAATTTGAGCACAAATTAATAATTACCAAATCTATTGCCTCTCTTTGAATGTTACATAATAATTGCATGTATTTTAGTAAGTCCCATAACTAAACTAGTTCTGAAGTTGTTAGTTGTTACTACTACTTATAATTGTTCATACATTTTAACCATCATATCGTGTCCTAGATCTCCTAACTCATTATTTTCTGCTAAATGAAGTTATCATTTTTAATCTTAGATCGATAAACCACATCGGCCCAAGTACAAAAGCATATATAATTACCATGTTAAAAGTTGATCCATTTGGGTCAAGAATTCTATGAAAATAATTAACTTGACCCACAAAGAGTTTATTTAACATAATTAGGCCAAATAAAGTGACCAAACCGTAGAAAAGGATTATTATGTTAATTGAACAGATAATAGCAGCATTATAAGGTTGTTTGGATTTTGATAATGGTGGGTGAATGTGGGGTTGGAAGAAGTATATATTTAAGCATACAAGATACGAAGAAAAAGTAGAAGTGAAAATTAGTAAGGAAAATTTTTTGGTCTACTTAATTTTAGCTATATCAATTTTTTTTACTAAAATTTAAATTAAATTAAGTGAACATATTTAAACAAATACACATAAAATAATATAGTTATTTTAGATAATGGCATATTTCTTTATCATTTAATGTTTTAATTATATTTTGTAGAAACTTTTTTACTTCTTCCTCAAATAAACTTATAATTCGTTAGAGATATAGATTACTCAAAAAATATTGCATTTATCATCATAACAAATACAATATTTGTCATTTAATCTATGCCTTCTTTCTTGGTGTCGTATGTAGTTCTTTTTGTTGATGTTTGATTTGTAAAATTCACTGATTTGTGGATTTTGCTCGATAAAATTTCGACTTATAAAATTCACTATTTTTTAACAATTTAAATTCTTAATTTCGAATAGGTGAACCGTGAACAACATGAACAAAATGAAAAAGTGGGGAACTTTTCTTTAGGAGAGCTGCCAAAAGTCAAATAGGAGCTAGTTGATGAATCATAATGATATCCTCACCGTCGACACTGAGGGCGAGATTTGCACTAAAGATTCATATCATGATTGCTGCTGATTTTTGTTAAAGAAACCCTAGGAAATTAAATTTGATGGAAAAGAAGCCCCTGGACAGTGATAGATAGACATATCATTTATCGTTCATAATTACAATATATATGTTTCTCTCTTTTTGCACTCGGATCGATTTGTCCTATACACACTCCTATTATATTACATGCCAATATCCTCATATGCATTTTTTGTTCTTGTACATTAGAAAGGTAGAATTTGAGTTGTTTTTTTAATAGTTAGAACAGTTTATTCATTTAGTCCACAAGTCGTTGGATTAATTCGGAAATCAAAAGACATAATCGAAGCATGAGATTGAGAAGAATTACAATTGTTTTAAAAAAAACGCTTTTAGAAATCTATATACATCAAATTCGGAGTATGAATTACATTTCAGCATAAAAATACAACGAATGAAACATTTAAAATTTGAGTTCTTAATTCCAAAGAATAAAATATACCCATATTGTTTAGATATAAGAGAACTCAAGCATATAAAAGATAATTATGACAATCTTCTTCTCA
Organism: Flueggea neowawraea; assembly: GCA_948243855.1. Taxonomy (NCBI): domain Eukaryota; kingdom Viridiplantae; phylum Streptophyta; class Magnoliopsida; order Malpighiales; family Phyllanthaceae; genus Flueggea; species Flueggea neowawraea. The sequence goes on from CAODLS010846403.1 coordinate 16,637, forward strand.
CAAAGTTTTTTTTAACTTGGAGTTTTGCCCAATTTCAAGAAATTATCATAGTCACTTCTAGTATAGTATGAGGCTCCTTTTCAAGTATCATCCGAACTTTTCACTTAGCAAATATCTTTCGCAACCAACACCCAAAGTTCAATTAGGAACACCTATGTTGTATTAAAAAGAAAATTTACGCCTGGGTTCATACTTTTTTTTTTGTACAAAATTGGTAAGATATCTAGGCCTTTCCAATATTTTTTTATATTCTAAATTTCTACTTTTTCTACAAGTAATTATTATCCTCGCACAACAAATATACTAACTACTAGCTAGTTCAAATGGTTAATGAAGTCATTACTTTAATGGGATTTAAATCTTGTCCAACATTTAACAACACTGCATTGCAAGTGATAAGATACTTATTTACACACTGTAAAAAAAAGATACTTATTTACAGTAAAAGTGACAACAGTAGGATGCTCACTATTGAAAATATTGAAAATTTCACAAATTTCACAATTTTATGCCTAGTTTTGTCAATTGAAAGAAGCATAGTTGTTGGTAAAAGAATGTGTATAGAATGTAAGATGCATTGCAGGGTGCTGCAGGCTAGAAATAATTATCCGCTATTTGTCGTCTATTGTTGACCTCCTTAGATCACAGGCAGAGGATTCCATTCACTCCCCTACACACCCACAGCAAATTTCTATACTTTTGATGTCGAACAGTAACAATTTTCTGCACAAATCTATCTATTTAAAAGTTAAAGCAAAAAACACACACAGCAACACTCTAGTTGAATATGCGAAAAGTTGATGCACTTTTGAGAGAGTACAGTAGTCAATACTTTCTCTAATTTTGAACGACAAAATAAGAAAAATACATTCTCCTTTTGAACTATTCTCTCTTATTTTTACCAAATTACCAATCCCTCATTTTACTTTTATTTTTTTTACTTATATTACATGTGAATAATGATCCCATAAAGTTTTAACACTAACCAACTCACACCTCCAAAAAATAGAATGCTGATTCTAGAATATAGATTTTGAAGTTGATTTATGTATTTTATAATTAATAAAGACTACTTTCTTCATTCAAAACAGTACAAGAAGTTCATGAAGAGGCTCATCGAATCTAAGAGTTTGGTTTCCAACTTAGTTTATTGACCGAGAGTAGAAAAGATGATGCAATTGATTGAAGCGCAATGTAAAGACTGAATTGAAATTCTTTGAGCTTCGTCTCATATTACTGTGGAGTTTGAATTTCTCTTTTTGTTTGGTCTTGGTATACACATGGTAATAGATTTGATCATCTTGATTTTTTTATAAGTATAGGAGATTTTTTTGCAATTTCAGATTTTCTTTCATCTTGGATTATTTGCAATAGTTGATTGTACGAGATTGTTTCCTTAGAACACTTAAAATGTGGTTTAGATGAATAAAATTAATTATGAACATCGATTTATAAAAAAAAGGTATATTCTTTTACTATTTATTTTTTTAAGAATTAAAATATGTAAACCTAAGTTCATTAAAATTCACTAATCTTAGAATTTTTGGAGTATTAAATAATAGACATAAAAATAATAAAAATATTATATTAATGACTAACAATTCTCTATGTGAAAGTTTATTTTTCGGGACTATATGAAAGTTTATTATCACAACAAGAGCCAAAAAAAAAGACCTTTCTGTTACACGGAACATAGTATTAAAAAAAATGGCAAAAGAGAGAAGCTAAAAGGGGAAGTGGTCATATTTATAATAGGTATATGGTTGCTCTCGCCTCTTTGTAAGTTGAGGGAGACCCTTCTTTGTATGTTCTTTTAATCTAGACTTCAGAAGCTAGTTTGTCCCAATTTTTTTTTTAATCTTCTTTTTCTATACAAGGAACTAACAAAGAGGTCTTTAGAGCTGAAAGGGTGTGTGTGTGTGTGTGTGTGTGTGTGAGAGAGAGAGAGAGAGAGAGAGAGAGAGAGAGAGAGATGGCAGCCACATCTGAAGCCATGCTAAACCAAGGAAGCTTGTTTGAGGATCAAGATATGAGTAGCAATCCACAAATGAACTTCTTCTCTTTTCCTTCAAGTAGTCATCATCTCATAAGCTTTCCTCAAATGGGTAATACTTGTCAACAACAATCTCTTAAAGGCCTCTTCACCACACCAACTTCTCTTGTTGCTGATCATCATCATCATCATCATGCACCTTCCTCTACAACAAATCTGGCTGAAATCCTACTCTCATCAGTTACTACTTCCACACCTAAACAAAGTGAAGATAACAGCATCTCTTGTGATTTGGGAGGACCAAATCTACTCTCTTTGCAAAGATCTGGTGCAAATCTCTGGTAAAATGATCACTACTTTTTCACAAAGACAATAATCATGTCT